>PVKC010033312.1:0-13996 GCA_004027635.1 Crocidura indochinensis
CTCCTCCTTCCCTTTCCCCTCCCTCCCTTCCTTCTTTCCTTCCATCTTTCCACCCTCCCTCCCTCCTTTCTTCCCTCCCTTCCTTCCTTTCCCCTCCCTCCCTCCCTTCCTTCTTTCCTTCCATTCTTCCATCTTTCTATCTTCCCTTCCTCCCTCCTTCCCTCCCTCCCTTCCTTCTTTCCCTCTCCCTCCCTCCCTTCCTTCTTTCCTTCCATTCTTCCATCTTTCCACCCTCCCTCCTTTCTTCTCTCCCTCCCTTCCTTCCTCCCCCCTCCTTCCCTTCCTTCTTTCCTTCCATCCTTCCACCCTCCCTCCCTACTTCCTTCCTTCCTTTCTTCCTTTTCTGATTTTGGGGTCAAACCCCACAGTGCTCAAGGCATAATCTGTGCCAAAGATACCTTGCTGGCAGAGCTTGATAGATCATATGAGGTGCTCAAAAGTATCAAAACCCTGATATCAAACCATATACAAACTCTTTAGCTCTGGTAGTGAGTGTTTGAAAATAACATTATTTTGACTGTGGTAACATTTATGTTATAAATATATATTTATAGTTTATAAGAGTCTATATGTTTATAACTTTTAGGAGTACAATCATATCAATAAGAAGTTATTGGCTTTCGTATAAAGCAAGCATTGGCAGAACAGCTACATAGTTGGTAGGGTAAAGGCAGTATTGTATAATTAAGGAGGAATGCCTTCTTGACATTTGAGTTAACTGTTAGTTAAAATTATGATAGCAAGAATGATAAAGTCACAGCTCACACAATTTGACAACTGAGACAAAAGAGTAAATGAATGCTTAAAAATCCATTTTAATTCATTCTCATTTTAAATGACAATAACTGAGACTTAACAGTTTAGCTAAGTTTTATAGAAATCTATAAATATTTCTCAAAATAGACTTAAATATTTGTTTTTGTCGCAAGTCAGCTGTGTTGATGAAGCTGGTTCATTTTTTTTTTTTTTTTAGTCAGCCTAGGCAGGCCTGCCTAGGTGCCTGTGCTTGCTAGAACACACAGAGTTTATTTTTATTTCATTGTGTCAAAGTATACATTTTGTTCTGTAGCTAGAAGTTTTTCTTTTCACTTACAACGTACCAATCACAACTTTCTTATCAGGACTGTTTCACTACTTCATCATTTATTAAACAAAGCTGATCATTTTTTAACACAGTATTCCTCTGGATGTAATGAACATAATTTAGCCCACTTATGGAATAAACTAATAGTTTAGCTTCTAAAAATACTACAATAAAAAAAAAACACTGTAAAAGTTTATTATCTCCTTGTATATTTATCTTTCTGTCTCCCTAGTATTTCTTAGGAAAGATAAATATCACCTAGCTTAGAGCAAGCACATTACAAATTTTTCTACAAACTGCCTGGCTGCATATGAGTAGCATCTATATCCTAACACTGAACACGGGAATACTCACTTCCACATGACCTTAATAGTCACTGTATTTTTCTGATTCTCATTTTTTACAAGGTATCATGATAGGATAAGAGAATTGTCAAAAAATAAAATGTCCTGTAGAAGAAATTAAGGAAAACAATCTTAGGGGGTCAGACCCAAGAACACAAAGCAGGATAAGGAAGACATTCTTCTGTACCAGCTTCAGAAACATAACTGACTAGCAAAGTGGGGAAGGAACCAAAGGTTCTGTTGTAAAGGGACAGTGGTATTTTCCTTAATTACAGATTGGTAACATATACACTGAAGAGGTTTGAAATTTTTCTCTAAAACACAGACAGGCATATAACCATTGTTATCTTAATTAAACAAAGGAATGAAGAAATGAATTTGAGCGGTTTAGGTGGTGGTGATGATGATGATGATGATTTTCAGCATCACAAATAAAACTCATCCTCTGAATGCAAGGTATATATTTTATTACTAACCCACAATTCTGGCCCTGAATTTAATACTCAAAAACAACAACAACCATAAATTTCTTTCTTGCCATAATCCACCTGGTTAGTTTTTTTAAAGTGCATAAAGAAACTGTTGACATTGGTAGCACAGAGGTGAAGGTTGTTATATTTGTATTACTGTAACTCAATCATGAACAACTTTATTTGTTGCGAAAGAAAACTGTAATATGAAAAACACTGTAACCATGGTGTATTTAAAAAAACCCTGCATATAAAATGTGCTAATAATGCAATGCAGAATAAAAATGTAGTGGAGATGGTAGTTAAGGATGCAGAAGTGAGAAATTTTTGCAGAGTCAGAAGAGTCTGAGAAGAACACTAATGAATAAACAGTGCAGGGACAGGAAAGACAGTAGAGTGGGTAAGGTGCTTGCTTGCCGATGGCTGACCCAGGTTCATTTTCCAACCCAGGTTCACTTTCCAACATTGTATATGGTCCCTCAAGCCCAGAAGAAGTGATACTTGACCACTTCTGGTTGTATCCTTCCCATCACCTGACTCCACCCTGATCACCTCCCACCCAATGGACAGAGAAGTCTAGGAGGAAGAAATAACAACAGTTTAATTAAAGAAGGTTTACGTGTTTAAAATAGGTTTGCTTAATTTTTTGAAGCTACATAATTTTATTTTGAGAAGTATATTTATGAGATTTGTGAGAAGAAAGAGATGATAAAGAGAGAATACAGGTTTCTTCAGAGGGTACAAAGACCTATTTCTGTTTTGGGATCACAGTGTTGTATTTCTGGCTCTGTGTTAAGGAGTGACCCTTGGCTCTGCTCAGGATGTCATAATTGGTGCCAGAGATTTGAATCCGGGCTGCAGCTGCCACAGCCACATACAAGGGGGCCTTTACCTTCTGTACCATTTCTTCAACCCAGAATAGGTTCATATTTTATTCTCGTGCACTGGATTATTTTTTTTTACATAATATGTAGTTACATCAAATCCTACAGCAGTACATTAGTGAGGGATACAATAAGTACTCTGTATCATCACTGCTTCCAAGGATCTGCTGTTGTTTTGTGCTCAAGGTGGAGTTACAAAAGCTAACCCATGAGCACACAAAGGAAACGCCACAAAAAGACTTTGCTGATCGAATGATTAGGAGTAAAAAATGAAGATGAAGGAGTCTGGATTTAGAACACTGAACATGGAAACCAGAAAATAAAACAATGTAAAGCTAAGTGTGAGAGATGATAAAATAAAGTGGGTTGATATAAAAATTAATTCGCTTTTGCTATGCAAAATGAACTAATAGGGTAAAATATTTATAAGACCAGCAAAGATATTATTGCAATATCATAAGGCAAAAGAAATAAATCTAAGAAAAATGGGGAGGATATCATGGAAAAAAATACTTGGTCACTAAATGACTAATGGTAACTGCCATTTAAGGAGGTGCTTAATTTCTGCTTGTTCTGTGTTAAGCATTGCACAGACATATCATTGTACTTGTTCTGTATTAAACACTGCATTTTAGAAATGTTTATAAGAGCTTTTAAAATGAAAAAATTAAAAAAAAAGAAAAGTTAAGTAACTTATTCAAAGTCACAAAGCTCATAAATCTCCAACTTTTCTCCTTATTTTAAAGGAATAAATGTGAGTTCAGAGTGTAGGGAAGGTTATCTTGGTCATATAGGGATACCACACTTACATTTCCATGTTTCAACATTTTATATTTATTTTTGTTTGTTTTTTATTTATTTTGGTTTTGGGTCATACCCATTGACATTCTCTGTGCTCTGAAATCGATCCTGGCTAGGGGGACCATACGGGACACTGGGGAATCGAACCGCGGTCCTTCTTGGTTCAGCATCATGTAAGCCTTACCACTGCACCATTGCTCTTGCACCAACATTTTATTTTTCTTTTTCTAAGAAAAATAAAATGATCAAATAAGCTGTATGTCAGTATTCTCATCATAAATTATGATAAAAAGAGTAATATAAAGAAGAAGGAACAAGAGAGACAGTACAGGGGTTAAGGTGCAAACCTTACATGTGAAGGATCTAGGGAGCTCAGGAGGCCACTTAAAAATATATGGGTTTATTAAGCATGTGTTTAAATAAATATTATTAAAAATAAAAAAATAAAAATATATGGGTTTGTCCAGGAAATACCACAAACCAGGGACTAGAACTGAACCTCAGTTGGCTGGGAATTGTGAGGAAGTGCCCCCAGCTCAAACACGATTTGGGAGGCAAAAATAAATAAGTACACAAAGAGGAAAATAATTCATTAAAGTACATTGCCTATAGTATTGTTTCACAAAACTATTGCTTTAGATGTCTATGTATGTATGTAGCAGTTTTTTGTTTATTTGTGGCTATACACACAAGCATTGAGGACTTGATCCAAGGCATTTTGCTAGGGAAGGCATGAAGTGCTGGGGATAGATTCCAGGCCTTCTACTTGCAAAATATGCACACTAGCCCTCTGAACTATTTCTCAAACTCTTTGTCTGTACTTTTTTACTGAAAGTTTACAGTCCTTTGCATGTATAATTTATGGAATGCTTCATCTACATTCATAGCAATGTGGACTTGTTTTTTTTTTTTCTTAGTTCAGAATCAAAAAACTAAGGATTTACTTTGCAGAGGTCAGGGCTTCTATCAGGAATCTTGTCTCCTCTTTAACTTCAGGTTTCTCTTTCTGGCATGATAGGCCTACACCAGTCAAACAGGAAAACAGTTCAATAGCAATTTCTCTGGGACCTCATTGAGTTCAGGTCAAGCTGAGTTAAAGTCTACTTGTTCTTTGTTTTAACCTCAGACTATGCAGGAATGTTAAGGCTCATTCATTTTTGTATCAAGTAATTGGGAGAAAACAAGACCATTTCAGGTTGGGCTATACTCAAGTCACAGTATTCAAAATGATGGTAGACACAAATCTCCCAGCATATATTCAAGTATGTAGAAAATATGGCTAAAGAACTCTTATTATCTGAAGGCTCACTGATAGAAGGATCTTTGTTGACATTCAAATAAATATTACCATGTAAAGAAAACTATAAAAAGAATTCTATTTTCCTACTAACTTCCACAATCTCACAAAAGATTAGAATTATTCTTCAGATATTCCTTTTTTTTTTTGGTTTTTGGGCCACACGCAGTGACGCTCAGGGGTTACTCCTGGCTATGCGCTCAGAAGTCGCTCCTGGCTTGGGGGACCATATGGGAAACTGGGGGATCGAACCGCGGTCCGTCCTAGGCTAGCGCAGACAAGGCAGGCACCTTACCCCCAGCGCCACCACCCGGCCCCTAATTCCTCAGATATTCCTAAGAAACTTTCTCATTACAGCACAGGTAACAAGAATTCAGAGAGGATAAATAGGTCAGTAGAGTATCACACAACTAATAAATGGCTGATCCCCCCAGGATACAATTTTGTTAACACTAATGTTCTTAGATAAATCACAACTGATTCCAGAAATATTAGCGAGGTGTGGTTTTAGGGTCAAAAGGAACTGGCAATGAAAAATTTGCCTTAAATCATCTTAAGCCTAATCTCTGGAGGTATAACCTGGCAAGATTATAGACTGACATATTCTTTGGAGCTCAACTAGTCCCATTCCTGTTTAAAGGCATGGCACTAAGCTCAGCAGCTGTTCTGGAACAAGGACACATCAATCTCTGCTAAGATGATCCACTCCCCATCATAGGCAAGGATTACAACCATTACCCGCACGATAATATTCTGCTTACTTCCCCTTCCTTTCTAGGTTTCCTTTAAAGCCTAATTCTTTCTTTAAGCCATGCTGTTGACAAGTGTGATACTCATGGATCAAACAGATAATAATATGAATTTTAAAGTTATTATTTTAAAATAAATATCTGTCTCTGGATGCAGTTGTCTAATGAGATATTTTAAATTCCCAAATTGGCCACTAAAAGCTGAAAATTACAGTCAATTTATGTTTGATATTCGGTAACTAAGAAACAACTTTTGAAAGGGAAGAAGATAAAAAATGAACTTAGGTTAGCGGAGTAGAAGCCAAGTCTCTGTCCCTGGAGCTGTGAAAACCTTCCAGTGTGCAAATGAGGTAAAGTAGAATTCATGGATTGCTAAATATTTATTGTTGCTAAGTTTCAACACTGCTAATATGCAGGTAATAAATGACTTTTAGTCTTTTGAAGTCAAACATCACCACTTAAGTGGTGACAAGCATTCACCTCCCAAAAATATGCACAATACACACACACACACACAGTCACACAAACACAAACACGCACACAGACACACAGTGCACACACTTTTATCTTCTAAAACTGATGACCCAAATGGATTTTGTGTGTGTGTGTGTGTGTGTGTGTGTGTGGTTTTTGGGTCACACCCAGCAGTGCTCAGGGGTTACCCCTGGCTCCATGCTCAGAAATTGCTCCTGGCAGGCATGGGGGACCAACCATATGGAGCACCGGGATTCGAACCAATGACCTTTTGCATGAAAGGCAAATGCCTTACCTCCATGCTATCTCCCAGGCCCCCCAAATGGATTTTTAAGAAGAATTGAAAGGAAAAAAGTAAAGAACATTAGGTTTGATTTTCTTCCTGTGTTGGAGAGTTTTTACTCAGTAAAATGAAGAAATGTGGGGGACCTTTTGTTCTTATCTCAGAATTTGTAATTATTTTTAACTAAGCAGAAGGCCAAGGACCAATGGAAAAGCAGAATTTAAGGAATAGCTTCCTATTCGGGGGTGGGGGGGCAGTGGAATAGGTACAGAAGAGGATGTGGCAACCACTCCAGAAAACTCATGTACTTTCTGAGTAGAATTTGTTAGGAAGGCTCACATATAAATCTACATATTCTAGATCTTGAAGCAGCTGTACCAGCATCACAAGAGAGACTCAAAGCTCAGTCAAATCAAGTCAAAATGAAGTTCAGAGGTTTGCCAACGAGGAAAGAAGGATACAAGTCTAAGTTATATTTAAATTTAGGACCAGTCTTTCCAGGATTAATCACTGATAATTAATCAAATTAACATTTGTAATCTTGTGAAAGTTATTTCATTGCTGTTTCATCCGGCTTGCTTCAGAGAGCTGCTTTGAAGATTATTTTACAGATGTCAACTATTTAGGACAGCTTCTAAAACATAGCAAGTGCTGAACTAGACTTATATATAACAGATATATACTTTATAATACTTTAGTTTTCTTATATCATAAGTGAAGAGAGAAGTCAAGACCAAATTATTGTGGATGTTAGAACAAAGCCCCATTTTTTTTAAAAAAACTTCTTTAAAACTACCAAAGAGTAAAAAAAAAAAAAAAAAAAGATCTTTCCTAAAACTTTGGGAATGAATTTGTTTCAGTTTGTTTTCCCCTAATTTTAATGAAGGAACTACAATATTTAGATGGCACCCACAACAGGAGTGTCATCTCTCTCAATGCCCCCTGGTCCCCCCAATCAGGCACTCTCTACCTCTTTCCCCTCTGGCAAACTTGGGTTTGAAGAACAATTCTCAATTCTATTACCTTTGACCATTTGGTATTGCACTAGCATGTTTCTTTATATTCCTTATATGAGAAAAATTATACTTGTTCCTCTTCCTCTTACTAATTTTAAACACCATGATCTCATGGTCCAGTCATGTAGCAGCAAATTGCATGATTTCATATTTTCTTACAGCTGTGTAGTATTCCTCTGTGAATCTATATACACCACAATTTCTTAAACCATTGAACTGTTCTTGGGTACTTTGGTTGTTTTAAGAATTTGGCTATTGTGAACAAAAATACAATGAGTGTGGGAGCACAAATGGTAACTCATTGAAGAAATTGTTGATATATAAGACAAATATTTGTGTATTTTTAAGTGAATGGCTGGATAAAACATAGAGACAAGTTGAATCAGTCCTGAGGGCTGATCATGATGGTGGCCAGTCAAATTCATGGAAGACTTTAGACTCATTGCTCTTCTCTTATTTCATTCCATCCCATAATATTGGTCAAAGTATCACTTAATTATATTTTCTGTGACTTCCTTTACCCATACACAAGAATAAAAACTCCTTTGAGAAAAAGGACTTTGGATATGTTTTATTTCTTGTTAGATACTGGTTTATTAGGATATCTATGATATAGAATAAGTTTCATTATTAAATATTCATTGAACTCCTGCTCAATAGGAGTTAAAAGAATAATGATTTCAGGGCTGGAGAGATAGCATGGAGGTAATGCATTTATCTTGCATGCAGAAGGTCGGTGGTTTGAATCCTGGCATCCCATATGGTTCCCCAAGCCTGCCAGGAGCGATTTCTGAGCACAGAGTCAGGAGTAACCCCTGAGCATTGCCAGGTGTGACCCAAACACCAAAAAAAAAAAAAAAAGAATAATTATTTCACCTAATACTCATCTCTCTTTCTCTGACTGACAAATTTTGTCCTTACTTCATATTTTTAAGTACCAGATCAGATGAAGATGAGGAGAATAGATACCTTTTGTTTAAGCACTAAAGGGAATGATGGGTTTTCTGGCAGGGACATAGCTGGCCTGGTTTTGAAAATCTGTGCAAAAATAGAGTAAGCAAAATGTCAGCAAGTTAAGAGTGCTAGGGAATGGAGGAATGGAAGAATTTTTCACACACACACACACACACACACACACACACACACACATACACGCACCAACTTAGCAAGACCATAACAAGTTTCTTTTAATAAAAAATTTTGTAATGACAAAACAATATTCTTCTCAAAAAATTTTTGACAAGGTGAAATTCTATAAAGTAAGACAGTTTAACTTCCATCTGGAGATCCATCCAAAATTATGCCTTGGTGTAATTACCTGAACAAAGGCAATTAAAATCATTTTCTAATAATGGTTGTAAGGCAGACACATTGCTACAATTTTTTAAATACCAACGTGAATATGACATTGAGTTTCTCTATCAGAAAATACATAGAACATATATATTAACACTTAAGGCAAATCAAATTGATATAAATAATAAAAACATAAAATTCCGTTTCAACAGTATGAAAGATTCTCAGTAAACTGAAAATCAATTGCCATATGACCCAGCAATCCTGCGTTGGATTATCTATCCCCAGGAGAGAAAAATATTCATCCAAAAGGATGTATGCACATTGCTATTCTAGCAGCACTCAGTACAATAGGTAAGAGCTGAAATCAACCTACATGTCTAACAACAGATAGGTGGATTATGAAGATGTGGTACATATATACAATGAAAAACTACACAGCTATAAGGAATATGCAATCATGCAATTTGCTGCAACATAAATGGAAATGAAAGATTTTATATAAAATGAAGCTAGAAGAAGGATAAAACAAGATGATATTACTTATATGTGGTATTTATAACAACTACATGAAGAAACGCAATAGCTTAAACAGGGGTTATCAAGAATACTCTAGACCCCAGAATAAAATGAAAAGGAAAAGAACTGAGTGGAGAAGACAATATGAAATAATGGGGGACAGAAGCTTATGAGGCTCAGGTGCAATAGTGGTGTAGCCAAAAAAAAAAAAAACACACATGAAAAAATGCCCCACATCACTAATAATCAGGGAGATGAAAACCAAAACAACAATGAGGTACCATCTCACACCACAGAAACTGGCACACATCACAAAGAACAATTACAAGCAGTGCTGGCAGGGATGTGGAGAGAAAGGAACTATAATTCATTGCTGATGGGAATGCCTTCTAGTCCAGCCTTTATAGAAAATAATATGGGGATTCCTAAAAAAAAAAACTGGAAATTGAGCTCCCATTTGATCCAGCTCTACCACTCCTATGAATATATACCCTAGGAACACAAAAACATAACACAAAAATGTTTTCTTCACATATATTCATTACAGTGCTATTTACACAAGTCAGAATCTGAAAACAACCCAGATGCCTGACAATAGATGAGTGGCTAAAGAAACTGTGGTGCATATACACAATGGAATACTATGCAGCCGTCAGAAAACTGAAGTCATTAAATTTTCCTTTACATAGATGGACATGGAATCTATTATGCTGTGTGAAATAAGTTAGAGGGAGAGACAGACACAGAATAATCTCACTCATCAATGGTTTTTAAGAAAAATAAAAGACGTTATTGTAACAATACACATATACAATAAAGGTGAGAGCTGGATCAGCTCAGGATACAAAGCTCACCACAAAGAGTGTTGAGTTCAGTTAGAAGAGAAATTACTACTTTGACAACTATCATGACAATGGTAGTGAGTGAGAGAACTAGAATGCCTGTCTTGAATATAGGCAAGGGGTGGGGGAGGAGGGAGATGGAGGGCATTGGTGGTGGGAACGTTGCACTGCTGAAGGGGGTGGTTATTTTTTTTATAACTAAAACTTAGCTACAAACATGTCTGTAATCATGGTGCTTAAATAAAGATATTAAAATAAAAAAGGACAGAGCTAAATATCCAAGCCAGAGTCAACAACAATGAAATCCTGGGACCCAAACTCTAACATCCAAACTTAAAAGTTGCCTGTTATGATTGCAGACTGGAGCAGGTGGTGATATGGGTTGGACTCTGGGAATATTGGTGAAAGGAGACTGACTCTCGTAGTACGATTGGTCCTGAAACACTTTGTCAAAAACCAAAATATGAATAACTTTTTAAATCACAATGTTTTACATAAAAACAAACAAACTCGTTTCAGTATGTTGAAAAATTCTTGAACAGCTCTCTATTCCTCTATCCATCTATTCCTCGCATTCTCTAAAAGATGATTGTCTTTTTTTATTTTAAACTAATACTGTTATTTAAGTGATTTCATGATGACTTTATGATCTTCAGTACAAGATAAGATACCAACAATGAATAGCACACAAAAGCCATCATTCTTATCTCCAAGAAACATCTGATCTTTGGTGAGGAACATGATAGAAAAAGGCTAAAAAGATCATGATAACCCTGACAATCTAACGCCCATATGAAATTGTCTCAGCTCTCAGCAACTGTATTCCTACTATCATACCTGCAATGCAATGATACCATAGCTGCCCTCCCTTTCACAACTGGAATTGACTTTTTTTTTTTGTTTTTTTTGTTTTTGGGTCACACCCGGCAGTGCTCAAGGGTTACTCCTGGCTCCATGCTCAGAAATTGCTCCTGGCAGGCACGGGGGACCATATGGGGCACCGGATTCAAACCGATGGCCTTTTGCATGAAAGGCAAACGCCTTACCTCCATGCTATCTCCCGGGTCCCTGAAATTGACTATTTTTAACAATAACATCTGCCTTTTCTTTTTAAGCTTTAGTTATTGTAGGAAAATAACACCTTTTCTAAATTTCTTGATTCATCCTCTTCAATCCCTAACTAGGATTCACGGTTTGGAAAGCAGATTTTTCAAGAAACATCAATACAGAAAATAATGAAATATAGAAATAATAAAACTCAAGCATTTTATTTGAACTAAAAGATAAAACTGTCGTTAAGATTCAGATATTCTCACAATCAGGACTTTCCCCACAGCCAAAATTTATAATCTCCTTTTGTAGGCAGTGCTACTTGGCTACACTATAATTTTTACATCATCATCAACTAAATGTCTCTACATGGAGAAATTGTATAACGTGTCTTTCAAGAAAAGAAAATTATTGAAAATTAAGCTTTCAAAAAAATACTCTGATTTTGACTCCAAAATAACTGTTAATGTCCATGCATGTAAACAGAAACAAATTAACAATTACCACTTCACAGCTCTCGAAATGTTTATAAACATAAAGTCAATTTCTTTCTAAAAATCTGATTATTAAGATTTCTTTCATACTAATAATTATTAGGTAAATCACAATTTAAAAATAATTTTAAAAAATCAGGCTGTGATTTAACCAAGAAATAATAATGTTTGTTCTTTTCAAAACCTTGAAAGCAAGAGTTTTCAATAGACTTTTAAGTATGATTATTTAAAATCTATATATTTACATAAATTTAAATAATAAGGCTCATCTTATTTTAAATTGAATTAGTATATCTCTATAGTTGAGAAGACAAAATACACCACTTAGAAACAACTTGGTTCATAAAACAGAAATCTGGATTGAATAAAATTCTTTGAATTTTGTTAATAGATTCTCATATGTGATATAAGTATATGATCACATTAATTAAGTACTTCTTTGAATATTAAATCTGAGAGATTTCTCAAAATCTAGGGAAACTTGATACTATTGCTCTAGGCAGTGGTCCTCAAACTACGGCCTGCGGGCCACATACTGTATTTGTTCCCATTTTGCTTCTTCACTTCAAAATAAGATATATGCAGTGTGCATAGGAATTTGTTCGTAGTTTTTGTTTTTACTATAGTCCAGCCTCCAACGATCTGAGGGACAGTGAACTGGCCCCTCTGTTTAAAAAGTTTGAGGACCCCTGCTCTAGAGACTGAACAACTAAATGAAAAATAAGGCAGAAAGATATAGGTAGAACATTTGCTTTGCTTTTCTTTGTACATGCCAACCCGGGACTCTTGGGTTTTGTATGGATCTCCGAGTTCTGCAAGAAATAATCACTGAACACAGAGCCAGAAATAAGTCCGAAGCACTGTCAGGTGCGATACAAAAACCAAAAACAAACAAACAAAAAAATCAAACCAATAATATAAAATAAAAACAAACAAACAAAACAACCTCAAGATCGAACACAAAAATAAAAGCAAAGTCCACCAAAATAAAATATAAAAATACTTGGCAACTCTTCAGCAGTAGACACTCTTGCAATACATAGGGAAATCTCTTTGAATTGACCACTCCTTAACAATAAAAGTTCTTCAAGGAATAGAATCAATATGTCTTAGTAATCTGAATAAAACATTCAAGTGCCATGAAAATTAGCATCTAAACCCTGAATTCAGGGTGTATCTAATGAAAATCAGGCAGAGAAGCTAATGGGAAATTTAGCATAGGCCAAATGTCATTATTGTTGCAAGAAATATACTATAATTAAAACGTTTCTAAGTCTTGGCCATTGACCTATAGTAATAATGCTTTGTTGACCTTATTATAAAAATAATTTTTCATTACTAATTCAGCAAAATAGTCCTGATTTCAGTGTTCAAGCAAAAACAATAAAAAAAAAACCTACATGGGATTCTTCATTGAAGCATAGAAGTAATACAAAAACACTGACTAGTCAAGGAGGAAATATAATTCCAAAGCCGCAATGAACAAGGACGGGAAGAAAATAAAAACAGAGACATTTTATAGAAGAAAGAATAAAAGCAGTAGACATAGCCGATTCTGGCAAGAGATAAAGGAGATATGGCAAAAAGCATTGGATTTCACTCATTCTAAGTTACCCACATTTGGAAAAGTCAGGGACTGTGGTCTGTACATTAAAAGGCAGATTGATTACATTTACTCTGGGCAGAAAGAACTTTTTTTCTCCCAATTATTATGGTGTCTTAAACTATTTTAAAAAGACTTTAGAATAACATCTGAGTATTACATGACAACACACACTCTCTGGAGGTTATTAGAAGACTACCTGTTAGCAGGACTGCAATTTCTCCTCTCCTTTGGTTATTTATCCACTGGAACCTGCCTTTGAAGCAGATTCGAAGTGTGTACTCAAGGCAGAGACATAGAGTTTCTCTATGGAGCTGTATAGAAAACAGCAATAGGCAAAGATAAAAGCAATTAGACAAGTTTTGTGTGTTGAATACACAGGAACCCCACCATCACCTCCTGCCAAATCACATGAGGTTGGAGAATGGTTTTGACTGCAAGCTTTACCTGTAGAAGAACTGAGTTAGATTTCTAACATTATGTGGCTTCCCAAGCACTACCAGATATGACTCCTAAAGAAACCAGGAGCTGCTGGGCTTCACCAGGTATGGCCTTCAAACAAACAAAAGTCACATTTTCCAATATGAAGACACCCAAGGAATGAGTAAGTTTAGCTAGAGAGATAATAGTTTGTAGAGAAGGGCAAAAAAGATTATCTAGGGACCTTTAATTTCTAATTACCTGAAGTCCTGGACCCTTAGGGAATGCCCTATTGATGGGGTTCCTATATTCACTCTTTTATCTGTCATATCTCCCAGAGGACAGTCTAGAGATTTTACATTAGCTTCTC
>PVKC010033313.1:0-13994 GCA_004027635.1 Crocidura indochinensis
AAACACCTTCTCTATTCAGGATCCCTGTGTTGGTTTCAAAGGTTGAGGGGACCCTGTGACCGAGCTTCCTTCCTCACACAAACCTTGAGTGATCCCCTACTTGGTCTCGCCTACACTCAACCATTTGCCCCTGGGTGGCTTGAGCACTTCCACAGTGCCAAGTAGTTTCTAGTATCAAGAATTCAACTGAAGGGCCGGAGATATAACACAGCCGCGTTTGCCTTGCAAGCAGCCGATCCAGGACCTAAGGTGGTTGGTTCGAATTCCGGCGTCCCATATGGTCCCTTGTGCCTGCCAGGAGCTATTTCTGAGCAGATAGCCAGGAGACCCCTGAGCATGGCCGGGTGTGGCCCAAAAACCAAAAAAAAAAAAAAAATAAATAAAAAGAATTCAACTGAGGGGCCAGAGAGATAGCACAACAGTGGGCATTTGCCTTGCATGCTGAGGGACGGTGGTTCGAATCCGGACATCCCATATAGTCCCCAGAGCTTGCTGGGGGCGATTTCTGGGCATAGAGCCTGGAGTAGCCCCTGAGATATGCTGGGTGTGATTTAAAAACCAAAAAGAAAAAAAAAAGAATTCAACTGAGGCTGAAGCAATAGATAGCAGGGATGGTGTTTATCTTGTATTCCACAATCAGGTTTTGATCCCTGTCATCCCATATGGTTCCTGCAGCCTGCCAAGATTAATTTCTGAGTGCAGAGCCAGGAGTAATCCCTGAGCGCCACGGGGTGTAGCCCTCTCCCACATCAAAAAATGATTTCAACTGTGAGACAAAGAGCTACAGAAAAGTATTTTCTCCTACACTTCAGAAGCCAATTTACTGACTGGAGAATAAAACCCCTGAGGCCAGGTTCGGAGACCAAGTTTATGGAACTTGAGAGGGAGTGAAGGTTGTAATTCAACCAGGTGGGAGCTGCGGGCACAAGGACTCACTGTCCCCAGCATTCAGGTCACCTGCCCTGTGAGATGGTCCGTCCTGCTACCCATGGGCCTAAGATCCACAGTCTGGAGCTAATGATCTATCTGCTGTAAGCTGCAGCCTTAAGAGGGGCTACAGGGAATTGTTCATTAGCTGAGCATATCTCAAGCCTGAGGGGGGCTGAGTTTGATCCCAGGAACTGCCTGGTCTCCAAGTTCAGAGAGGGAGATGCGCCTAGCACTGCTGACTGTGGCCGGAGCGCGCACACGCGTGTACACACACACAAACACACACACATTCTCTCTCTCTCTCTCTCTCTCTCTCTCTCTCTCTCTCTCTCTCTCACACACACACACACACATCCCACTTGACTCAGCTGTGGGGACAACAAGACATATTGGGGTGCCTCTTCTATGGGGAAACAGATACCCCACTATCAACTGGAGGCATGAGCAAGAAGTGAGCTGGTGCCACTGCTCTCTGGTCAGACACCATATGGGATGCCAGAAATAAAACCCAGATCAGCAGCATGTAAGGCAAACACCCTCTCTCCCTGCTGAGCTATTGCTCTGCCCCTGGGCAGCCTTTTTGAAGCTGCTTCTACATCTAGGAGAGGAGAGGAGGAATAGTTGGCCTTGGAGGGCAGCGGGCAGTAGTGGACAGCCGTGCAGAGCCACAGGGAGAATCTGTCATGTGCTTGGAAATGCACCAGAATGTCCAGCGCCGGAGAACTTGTGGGCACCAAGCTGTGGTCATTGCAGACAGAGTACCAAGACAGGGATGGCCCAAGCTGCCACTCCTGTGGGCTTGGGAGCTGCTGTGTGCCCAGGGTGCCACTCCCGGGCTGGCAGCTGCTGCAGATCTGGGAGTACATCACCGGGACAGGGCAGGACAGAGCAAGGGACTGCCCAGAAAGGACACGCAGCTGCCCCACGCCCACACTCCTCAGGTATCTAGAACTCCTCCCCAGCATGGCTGCTTCCAGACATTGTGGGATGGGATGAGAGCCTGGATAGAGGGTGGGAGAAGAGGAGATGGATGGAGCCTCTGCCCACTATTTCACTGGAAGTGGGACCTCCTGCTTGCAGTGGATGTGCCTGCACAATCTCCCAAATACCCCTTCTACTTTGGGGGCAATTTCCGGTCACTGGGGATCAGAGAGGTCCGACTTCTCACCCCTCTCCTAGTGGCTTGCAGCAGCTGCTTCAACTTCTTATTACCCACTTGGCCCAGTCTCACTAGTGGCTAGAGAGAGGGCAGAGTTGTCCCACTGCTGAGTAGGGCTGGCTTCTTAGAAAGTTCCAGAAAGAGTGGTCAGAGTGCATCTGCTTGCATCTGTCATGGGGTCAGTAGAGTCCCAACATCTGGGCTCCTGCCCGTGACCCTGCTGCCTCCACTGTGATGATGTGAGGGACATGGTGACCAGGAGCTGGAGCTTCCTAGAGCTCAAAGGTCCCAGGGAGCCACAACTGGGGCAGAGCACAGCCAGGTGCTTGGCTCTGGGTGTGAGATGTTCTGGGAACCCACTGCTTCTCCCACCTAAAGTCAAGGTTCCAAAGTGTGACGGGGGTGGGGTGGGGTGGTGGGGGGCAACGCTGGGAGATGACAAAAGGGGTGCCCCAGGGACGCTCCTTAAGCAGAGCCCAGGTGCTCCTCTACAAAGCTCAGGTGCTTCTTCCCAAAGAGCAGATCTGAGTGTTCTTTCTGCACAGAACAGGACCCAGATGCTCCAAAGAAAAGCTCAAGTGCTCTCCTAGCATAGGTCCTGAGTGCTCCCTCTGAAACAGAGCAGAACCTGAGTGTTCCTCCAGCAGAGTTAGACTGTTGCCAAAACTTGCCAAGCAGACTTACCAACTAGTCCTGTGTGCCACCCCAGAGGCACCTCCATGGCCTGTCCCAGTCACCTTGACCACCTGGGTCCTGGTGTCAACTCCACTGAGGGAATCCCCGAGTTAGACTGATGGGTAGTAGTGAAACCTGACTAACATCTGGACTGAGTTTTTTCGAGGGCAGGGAGGTCTGTGGAAAACAGAACACCCTGATGATTGACACGCCAGTCTTCTAAATAAATACTGCATCACTGAGTGTCACAGGTCTGACAAACGTATGAAGAAAATCAACTAGGTAGGGGGCTGGAGTGATAGCACAGTAGAGAGAGGCATTTGCCTTGCACATGAACAACCCATGTTTGATCCCTGACATCCCATAAGGACCCCGAGCCTGCCAGGAGTAATTTCTTTCTTTCTTTTTTTTTTTTGGGGGGGGGCACACCTGGTGATGCTCAGGGTGTGGTTATGCACTCAGAAGTCGCTCCTGGCTTGGGGGATCATATGGGAAATCGGGGGATCGAACCACGGTCACGGTCCGTCCTAGGCTAGCGCAGGCAAGGCAGGCACCTTACCTCCAGCGCCACCGCCCGGCTCCCAGCAGGAGTAATTTCTGAGTGCAGAACCTGGGGTAACCTCTGAACACCCATAGGTGTGATCCAAAAATAAAACAACAACAAAAATCTACCAGTCTATTCTTACAATTACTAAGATCCCCATTCAAACCCACAACACCTCACCTTTGTCCCAACAAGAAATAGACTTCAACAAGCCAGCTGACTTGTGAAAACCAAGGTCACCAAACTAGTCAGGCCTCCATCTGAAAAGTCTGAAGTCCAGGGAGCAGAGCTCCCCTGCCCCAATCACAGCTGATCCTCCCAGCATATGACAGCTGAGAGTAGAAGGGGGGCCCACACATATGGGCCCACACGGTCAGGATCCCAGAACTCTGCCGCCAGTGAGCGAGAGGATGTGAAAAATAATTATCTACTGAAAATATTAGATTTGCTCTGGATTGTTCATTACGTACAATGGCTTAATAGGACTTTTATTGAATAGCTGCAGAGCTCTGGGCTGAAATCAATTTGCTGTACGCCCAGAATTCTGATGTGTGCTGTTGACTTCTCCAACACGGAGCAATTTGTAATCGCTTTGGCTCGCTCTTGCTTTCAAAGCTCCGGCTCCATCACAAGCATTTATTTCTGACCACAAAATTACATTTATTCAACGGGAAGCAGCGCCGGGTCTTTAAGAGGTTAACTTCTGGAGTGCCTGGCTGTGCTCCAGCCGGGGAGGCATGCAGGCGGGCTCGGGGGCGCGCGGTGGCGGCTGCGCCGGGGAGGGTGATGGATAGAGTGCTGAGCGGGGGCCCGTCCACGGCACCCCGTGCTCCTGCCTCCATAGATCACGGGCCTCGCCTGCACGGATCTGACTGAAATTGAATTTGGCTTCGCTCTCAACCGTTCATTTCCTATGTTATGCAAGGTTAGAGCCTTTTCTGCATGAGCAGGACCCAACCAGCTGCAGCTCGGAGGAGCAAAAATGTGCTTTCAATTAGGGAGCTGGCCTGGCAGCCGAACCACAGGCCTACTGCTCGCTCCCCTTAATTGAGCCATCATGGAGCGCACCCCCGGGAGACATAGGGCGCCCCCTCGGCTGCCAGGCAGTCCTGGGAGTCGCTTCCAACATGCCGCTTCAACACCCACGGTTACCCCCCACCCCTCGCTGTTGGGGAAAGGCTCGAGTAGGGTGGCCCTGTGAGGCGAGAGGTAGCGCCAAGAAGCAGGGTGGGGAGAGCAGGGTTGTGTTGGGGTCCTCAGCAACTTGCCATTGTCCCCGGCATGGCACTGCCATCCCCCGGAATGGGACCCAGCCTTGCTCTCTAGCCAAGTTCTGGGGAAGACCTCACTCATGCAACTTTGTGAGGCTGAGGGGGCCTGAGAGAAGAGATCAGCCCCCACCAAAGGGCACATTTGAAGCAAGTTGGGAAGAGGACAGAGAGGAAGTAGATGAACTCTGGTGCATGAAGCAGGAGTGAGAGGTCAGAAATTGGGGGTTGGGCTCCAAGAACTGGGGATGAGGCAAGATCTGGCCATGATCACTGCCAGTGGCCACAGACCTGGTAGGGGATCCCAGGTGGGGGACTGGAGGGTCCCTAGAGTGACACTCTGGGCACTGTTTCCCAGGGGGCTGATTTGAACCTTGGTGAATCTTGATGAGGGGTGGGGGGTTGAGGAGGGAGGAAAGTCCTTCCAGAAATGGAGGTGATTCCCATGCTGCCAGCAGGTCCATTCAAGACCAGTTTGGAAACCACCAATCTGTTCGCTGGAGTCTCCCCAACTCTTGAGGTCAACATGCTTGCCAATGCACACAGGCCTCCTGCACCCCATGTTTCAAGGCCACTGTGCAAGTTAAGTGTACACCAAGAGCAACATGACGGGCTGAGGGTCGGAGAGATCAAAGGGAGCATGGACGAGACCAGAGTGGAAGTATGGACAGTGCCAAGAACAGGCAGCGCACCCCTCCGACTCTGACCACATGGGGCTGCTGCCAGTACTTTCCTGACTCTTTAGTGATAATCAAGCCTGGGGTGATCCTGGGGAAATGAGGGTCCTCCAGGCTCGCTCCGCCAGGGAGCTCAAAGATTTCACATGTGGGAGAACAGTGCTGTGGGGCTCACACTCTGGCAGGTCAGCACCCCCCACAACCCCAACTTTGTGGAGATGCAGGCTACAGGCTGGAGGTGAAGCCACAGGCTCATCCAACAACTTGAGGAGCTTAAGGCATGGAGATGTGAGCCTTGGCTGATCCACACCGAGGTAACCCCTGGTAGTCAAGCAAGGAGGGCCCCTTCTGGAGAGAAATGGTTTCATCTCAGCAAAGACCAAAATCCCATTATCAAATTGAACACCTGTGACAGAAGCATGCCAACGTCTTCCAAAGTGTCCCTCTGTGAACCCTAATAAGACTCATGTTCCACTTCCCCTATGGTTTGAGCTCAGCTCACTCTTCATCATGCTTGGGACCCCGACATTCACACTGGTTTGGGCGCCTGCTGCCCATGAAGACTTCCCTTTCGTGGTCCATGGCCCCTGCTGTGAATCCCAGCTGAGTGATCCCACCAGCGGATCCCTTCATGTGTCGTTTCCTCCCTGCAGTCTGTCCAGCCTTCCCCAAGGCCGCGCCAACCTACAATCTGACTTGGCAGCTCCAGAAAAGGCATCTATCTGGCCAGTACTTCCTCCGGGCCCAGTTTCTCTGACAACGACTTGGTGCCTTGACCTGTCTCCCTGTCTGGGATGCCCATCATCCATCTAGATCCCAGATTTTTGTGCCTCTGGATTTGGTCTTGTCTGGTCTGGCCCTAGGCGGCCCGTCATGGGCCTTGGGCTCTTTATGGCAAACAAGAAACATCAGGGATGTTCAGCTGTTGAAAGGAAGTTGAGACCATCAAATGAGGAAGCTGGATGTTGATCTGGTCACAAAAGTTTGCCAGTGCCCTCAGCTTGGTCACCCCCCACCCCCCAAACATTTTTCTGGGCTGTCTTTAATGACAGATTTTTAACTTCATAACTTGAATCTAATAGGCACAATTTCTTCCCTTCCACTTTTCCTAATAAAAATGTTTAGCCCCGGAGGCTCAGAGCCTCCAGAAAAAAGATCCCTATTCAGCCAGAGTCATCACATTTGCTATATTTTTCCTAATGGATCTAAACTTTCCGATAGTTTGTGACTGTGTGTAGTGTGGGGTGGGGGGGTGGGGTTCCCTTCCATTTCCTTTGTAGTGATGAGCAGCAGGGAGGGGACCCTGCCCAAGGAGCCTAAACCATCCCCACGGACCTTCCTTGGCGGTGAACCAGAGGTCCTGTGTATTCTTCATTCATCTCCATGAGGGATTTAGTGATCCTGGAAGGTTCGACAGGAGCTTTCATGGCTAGGTAAGTGCTCAGCCTTCGTTCTCACAAAAAATCATCTTCACAACTTTGGGCATCACAGTTCCAGAATCAGCTTTTCCAGTTTCACAAAAGCTCCTACTGGCATTTGGGTCACAACTCTGAGAAGAGTCATTCTAGGATCAATCTTGGAGGAAATCAAGACCTTAAACAAAAGTGGGCCATTTTTTGGGTTATTGTTTTGGGGACACACCTGGAGGTGCTCACGACTTACTTCTCATTTTGCACTCAGGGATGAATCCTGGTGGGTTTGAAAAGACTCAATAGGGATGCCAGAGATTGAACCTGGATCAACAATGTGCAAGGCAGGTGCCTTAACCCACTGTGCTATTGCTCTGGGCATTTGAATGCTCCAACACCCCATTTTCTGTTTAGCTCTTCCTGTCTCCAAATATATGATGAATGTTATGTTTCTTCCCAGAATAATTTCTTACATAGTGAGAGGGTTATTTCTGGGTACCCTTTCATCCCCCCTGCCCGGTTCTCTCTCAGGGCAATAATCCTTTCCAAAGGGCTGTTGATGCAGACCTATGCCATTACTTTGGTTTATCACTTTTGTATTTAACACCAATTCCTTGTTATGTAATTGAGGTTCACTTGAAAGATGACGGTTTTGCTTCTTCTTTTATGATTCTTAACACTTTCTTCTTCTTGTCTAGGCCCTTCCAACTGATGTGAGAAATCGGTGTAAGTATCCTTCCATTTATAATATAATCCTAGCTTGCAGGGAGGTCATGCCTTTGACCACAAAAAGGGCTGTTTTCTAACAGTATGTCAAACACTCTTCTTGGGATCCCTGGAGGTTGCAGAATCCAGTTCATGGATGGGTTATAAGGATTTCTCGGGTCTATTTGCAAGTAAGAATGCCTTGATTTTATTTTCCTGTACTGGTCTTGTGTGGTTTGGGTATCACGGTTATGTAGTAGTCTCGTAAAATGAGCAAGTTTTCTTTTTTTTTTTTTTAATTCATTTTTATTTTCCGAAGGAGTCTACACATGATCAGAACCGTATGTTTCAAGGATGAGTGACAGGTCTCTGCAAACAGCCGAGGTCTCACGCAAATGTTCTGGCAAGAGTTATAAGGTTACTTGGGTTTTCCACATCCTCTTTAATCAGGTTTGGTTTGCTGGAGCGTTTTAGAAATTTGTCCGTTTTGTCTAGGTTTAAAATTCTTTTTGCTTGTCTTACTGTTTTTTTTTAACCACATCTAGTGGTGCTCAGGGCTTACTCCTGGCTCTGTACCCAGGAATCACTCTTAGCAGTGCTTGGGGGGGTGGGCTGGATAAGGGATCCCAGGATCAAACCAGGGATGGCCACATTGCAAGGCCAGTGTCCTCCCTGGTGGTACTATTGTTCTGGCCCTAGGTTTAAAATTCTACCAGTATTAGGATTGATTCTATTATTCCTAATGCCCACATAGTAAAATGTTCTTCTTCTTTTTTTTTTTTTTTTTTGTAAAGAACCAGCTGGGGGGGGGGTGTCTCCTCTTTCTCATTCATTTAATTATTGTGTTTACTTCAATAATAATAACAATTATTGAATATTATTATTGAATAATAATGGTATGGGTCTTTAATAGTCTCTCAGCTGTCTATACCACTGAACTGACCTTGTAGGTCACTTCCCCACACCTCATCATTTGTCGGTTGGACTTGTGAAGCACTCAAATTCAAATGGAGCAAGTAATCCAACTTTACGGCGCCAAGGACAGAGAGCCCTGTGGTGTTGCAAAGCCCGATATGTGCTACAGGGCCAGAGCAAGTGTGGATGGGGCGGTTCGTGGGAAAGCAGCAAAGGGGGCCAGCCACCAAGTCGGGGCCCCTGCTTCCTGCATGGGCCCCGTTGTCCTTGCTGTGTGGCCCCCGTCTCAACAGTTCCTCCAGACTTGCCCTCAGGGTCCTAGAACAGCTGTCACCTCTACAGCTCAAACGTAGACAGTGAGTGTGAAGAAAATTCTAGAAAACTCCTGTCTCTCAACAACATAGGCCAAGGGGCTGACTCCACCATGTCACAGAGCTCAGAGGACAGGTTTCTGGCAACAACATGTTGGGTGCTGTCGTGATTCTCCAGAAAGATCCACGAACAAGCTTTCCCTTGATGGAACCCCAAGTTGACTCCTCTGGTCTACATTTCTGCCTTAGCCCCATGGGCATCTATGATCAGCCCTGCTGAGCTCTTTTCCATGGAGGCCAAATTTGGGGGGCCTTGTCAGGCCATCTCAGGTTAGGGATGAAGCTCTGCCTCCCACAGGGGTTTTCAGGGGGTCCCAGGGGTCTGGGCAGCCTTGGGGTCGCCAATTAGGCCAATACCATCCGTCTTGGGATTGGATTCTTGGAGGAACGAGTGTGGAGGACATGGCAGGGACCGCATGCACTTACCTCCCCTTGGAAGCTCTTCAGAAGGGGCGCTACCTGCTTGCGCAGATCCTGGAGTGAGAAGGCAGGTCAACAGATGGCCATCCGGGAAGAAAGAAGAGAGAGAAACACTCGTTAGGTTTTCAATAAGGGCTCTGTACTCAAGGACAGCCGAGGGTCCCAAGCACCATCCAGTGTCCCCAGTAACTGAAAGCACCAAAACTAGTGGCGTCAAATGCCACTGGATGGGAGCTTCTGCAGATGCCAAAAGCAGCAGCCGGGATAAAGCAGGTGCGGAGTTCTCTGCATCTGTGATGGATTTGGGCCACCATTCAGCCTGCACTTTGGCTGCTCCTCGAATAGAGCTGAGCCGGGACACATACTTGTCTGGAACCTATGTCTGACAGTGACAGATCTGCTCCCACCTCCTCGAACAGCCCAGAGCTAAATGTACCTCGTTGGAAATCTTGTACTGAAGATGAAATCTCTGACTCCAGCTCAACCCCCTGACCGCTATCCCCCAACACTGTATCACCGACCCAGTTGCTAAGAGACACGACATCATTTTGTTTTTGTTTTTGTTTGTTTGGGGGCTATTCCCAGCATCGCTCAGAGGTTCCTACTGGCTCTGCACTCAGGAATCACTCCATGCTTCCATCAGCATCTATGCAGTAGGCCCCATCTTTTTTTTTTTTTTTTTTTGCCACATAGAGCATTGCTCTGGGGTCACTCCTGGCTCTGTGTTCAGGGAATCATATGTTATGCTGGGGATCAAACCCACATTGGCCAGCAAGACAAATACCCTACTACCCACTGTGCTATTGCTCTGGCCCCATATTTCTATTTTTTTGGTTTTGGGCCATACCTGGCTCTTGGATTGCTCTTCTTGAAAGAGGTCTGTCCCTTTAAGCATGGAGAAATCCCTCAAATAGAAACCCTTGGTAATTAAGTGAGAAGCAGTTGCCAGGGATGGGGGTATAGGGGATAAAAACCCCAGCTAGAGTGCAGTGAGTTAGTGGTTGTTGGTTGGTGCACGATGTAGTGGCTGCTGTATTTGGTTTTTACTTGTTTCTCCTGGACGCAGGCTGAATTTCCCCCAAAAGACTTCTCTAGTGATTTTGGCTAATGGATCCTAGCTTCTCTATCCTGCCTGTTCCCTATTAAGCCCGATTTGAAAAACAAAAACAAAAACAAAAACAACCAGTCTAGCCAGAGTGATTCTAAGGGCTTCCTCCTGGCTTTTTGCTCAGGAGACCATATGAGATTCTGGGGATCAAACCCAGGTCTGTCACATGCAAAGCAAGCTCTCTCTCCACTGTGTTATTGCTCCAGGCCCTAGGTCCTGCCTTCTGGGGGTGGGGGTAGGGATCGGGGTCAGCAGACTGTTCTCGATAACATAGGCAGATGAGAGGCATGGAGGGTCTAGGCTAGAAATCGGGAGGAACAGCCTTCCTTGGCCAGGACAGAGGCACAAGTTGGCGGCACCACCTTCAGTTCCTTTCCCAGTAGCCTCTGCACTGGTGTCTGGGCTCGGTTCACCTGCCTGGCCTGGTTCACACCTTCTGCGCTGAGCTGGGCAGGGCAGAAATAGGAGACAATCCTGCCTCTGCACCCTAGGAAACATCACCCAATAGGTGGCACACAGGACCCCCCCAACCGCCACTTTGGGCTGAGACCCGCCTGTTATCTCCAAACACACTCAGCTTGGAAACGCTTTAGGACAATTCAAAGCAAACTGTTGTGCAATTTTATGAGTCTGGATAAGGCCAAGAGAAAGGTGTCAGGCGAGGGAGACCAGCCCGGCCTCTGGCATTAGCCCTCAGCTCACTCGGAAGATGGCAAAATGCGTCAGAGTGTGGAGGAAGAACAGATAAATGAGGTGTACCCGTGGGGGGATGAGACCCAAGGGGCTGTGGGCAGAAAGGGGCCCAGTGCCAGGATGGCCACCGGGGAAGACAAGGCACTCAGGCTCCAATTCCCAATGACGCAGAGGCAGGGACCTGGGATGGGGGAAACATTTTCTTTCAAATCAGAGGACTGCCATATAACCTAGGGGGTTAGGGCACACCCAGCGGCTCGCTCCTGATTCTGCTCAGGGATCACTCTTAGTGGTGCTCAGAGGACCATATGGGATGCCAGGGATCGACCAGGGGTCAGCGATATGCAAAGGCAAGAGCCTTTCATGCTGTCCCATTGCTCCAGCCCTATCACAATATAATTTGTCTCAAAGAAAAATACAGCAAATTCAATTTCAGAAGGCCCATCAGTTATCCACATCATCAAGTCTAGAACGTTTAAAGCTAGAAATAGAAGGCTGAAGTAGAACATTCAGCAGAGCAACATCTTTCCCAAAAAACCATGGCAAACTAGTGTGTTTTCCCAATGAAGACAGGACCTCAGAACCAAGGAGAAAGGAACCAACTCTTTCCCACTGTGTGCCCGAGATGATGCTGGTCCCAGGTGGCCAGGCCTCACCTGCTTGCAGGACAGGAGCCTCCCTAAAAAGACACGCCGTCGCAGCACCTTTGTCCTGAAGTCTCTCCAAGGCCCTGGTGGCCTCCCAGAGAAGCTCCTGATCTCTGTGTGAGATGACTGTCCTGAGCACTGTGTTCCTGTCCGTTGCTGCAGACACCAGCAGTGGCCCCAGGGACAACAATGCTCAACAACACGAGCCAGCACAAGTTTGTTTCCAAACAAGACTAATCCAACATGGCGAAGAACACACAGTTCGTGTACACTCACATTTCAAGGCAAGGTGAGGTTTGGTTTGGGTCACTCCTGAGTACATTAGCAGTTCCAGGCGGTGCTGTTGGTCCAGGCGATTGAACCAGGGTTGGCTGTGCGTCAGGCTGCGGCCTTAACTCCTGGACCATCTATAGGACCCTGTTTGGGGTGTTTGGGTCCTGTGTGGTCCGTCTTACAAGGGGCTATTTCTGGCTCAGTGTTTGGGGTTGTTCTGAACAGTTCCTGAGGGGGCCACACTAGGCTATACTCCTAGGCTTAGAAAAGGTCTTTGATCCACATTCGAAGCTTGACCTCCCTCCCTCCCTTCATCCTTTATAGCAGCTGGTCAGGGCCCGGAAGGTCCCTCATGCCCCTAGGCACCTCCAGTTTGGGGAAGAACAGGGCGGGTTTAAGTGGCCTCTAAACTCAAGTGTTAAATAAAAATACCTTTTCTCAACTGCAGCAGACAAGCGCACACATCCTGCATTTTCTCCAAGACTTTCGTTCACAGATTTGAGAAAATTCCATTAGCTTTAATTATTTATCAGCAGTCAATTTAGATTACTGTTCCTGACCTATTTTTACCATGGGTAGGCCACCAGCAATGAACAGAAATGAATAGTCCTTTTCTACTGCGGCTGATTCTCTGAAATAACAGAAATCGTGTTTCCAGAAGGAATGAAACCCCAAACATGTAATTACCACAATACATAACCGCCACGCTGCCTTTGTCGTGGGATAAAGCGCACATCCTTGGGAAGATAGTATTTTATTTTTTTTTGAGGTTATTAAATAAGATTATCTTGAAAGGGATCAACTCACTTCATGCTGTAATTTCTTCCCATTTAAATTTCTTTGCTCCATTTACAACATGTTCTGGATCTTGGCAGAAAGTCCCTAATACTGATGGATGTTCCACGGCAAGGGGCCCCCATAAGTGAGTGTAGTGGGAGCTGGGCATGGGCAAAGCAGGGCGGGCGGGTACAGGGTTGGAGAAGTGGCAGGCTGGTTTTGGTGATTATAGCAGTCCCAGAGAAGTGGAAAGGACACAGGGAAGGACAGGGCAGAGACACAGGGTCCCTGGTAGCACAAGGCAGCAGATCCAGAGCCGAAGGGGGGGCTTATAGTTATAAGTGGGGTGGTTCTTAGAACATCTGGGCCCCTAGGTTTCCAGAAAGCTCAGCATGATTCATTTCTTGGCCATGTCACATGCCCCAACACCTGTAACCTTCATGTTATATTTAGAGTGGGATGGGAGGCATTCCCAGCAGTGGTTCGGGGTCAGTGAGGTACCTGCTTCAGACCAGGTATGTAGCTTACTAGGTCATCTCCCCGGCCCGATGCATTCCTTCATTATTATTATTTTGTTGTTTATTTTTGAGCACCCAATGGTATTCAGGGGTTATTCCTGGGACCATAAGGGACACTGAGGATTAAATCCAAGTTGGCCGCGTGCAGGGCAATTGTCCTCTGCAATGTGCTATCATTCCAGCCCTTAGTTTTATTTTGTTTTTTTTTTAACTGAAATAATTTTACTTATAAAAACTTAAGGAGTTCACTTTGCAGATTGGGACTTGGGTGCAGAAAATGCAATAGTCGTCCACAACTAGAAGCAGTCAGGCCAGATGTCTGAGAAGAGCCCCTGAGGCTCAGGAACCCACCCTCTGCAGAAATCAGGGGGGGGGGGGCAGGTATCTCAGGATGAGCAGGAAAGGCCACCAAAGTGGGTCCCTTGGAGGAGCTCTCTTGGGGTTGTGCTCTGTCTTTAGGCCTGATGCCAGCTGTTCAGAAAGTGCTTCCGGGTTCCACTCTTAAGTGACTTCTGGGGTACTCTTGTGCCTGGACCTTGAAGTTAATCTGAGAAACTTCACAAATGGGCTATCAACATGTCTATGTGGCCATTCACGCAGAGCTCATGGGAGACAGGCAGCATGTATCAGAAACATATTTCATTAGAGGACCAAGGCTTCTGGGCACAGACTATGGAGGCCCGCCTCTCACACACCCACTTTACCAGGAGACTGCAGAGCTCAGTGCAGACCCAGAGCTCAAAGAACAGCTGTTTTACCCAGATGCACCCCAAGCTGGCGCATTAGGAAGTTGCTACAAAACCTGCAAAGGGGGGGGCGGGTAGCTGGTGGGGAAAGCACATGCCCTGAGGTGCACTTCTGAGGCCACCATGGTTGACTCCCCCCTCTTGCCACAAGCTTCCCTC
>PVKC010033314.1:0-14001 GCA_004027635.1 Crocidura indochinensis
GTAGGACATGCATTCAAAAAGCAGGAAAGCAGTCAGTAGAGTAAGCATTTTATAGCTGCCAAATGTCTCTGCTCAGGGTGACTCATTTACAATAAATGAGTGATTTTATAATAAAAGGGTGACTCATTATAATTAATTTCTGACTACTCATATATTTTTCTTTCTCTACTGTTTACTACCGACTTCTGCAAGAAGTTTCACTTCAACTTGTACTAATACCAGATTTTTTTTTATTATCAATGGCATAGACAGTAAATCTTGCCTTCTTTGTCAAATTTATTTACTACTTAATTCTAACATACGCACTTAATTCTTTTTGATGTGATTATAAATGGACTGTCTTATTTATTTCTTATCCTACTTTATCCATAGAAATACAACAGATTTTTGTATATTGATTTTTGTTGCTTGCCATTTTACTGGGTTGTTTATATATATGTACATATACACAGTGGTGCTCAGGGGGGGTACACCTGACTCTGTGCTCAGGAATCACTCCTGGCACACTTCTGGTGCACTCAGAGAGATCAAACCCAGGTCTGCTACAAGCAAGAAAGTGTTTTACCCACTATACTATCTATTTGGCCTCTGCTTTCAAAATTTTCAGTGACGTTTTTGGTCTTCTATGTATATATTTGTGTAATTTGCAAATAAGAATAGTTTCACTTCTTTGACTATTTAGATGCCATTGCTTTCTTTGCCTATTTATTCTATGAATTCCAGAGCTGCATTAAAAAGTGGTGGTAAGAGTGCATATACTTTCTTGTACTGATTTTTACTTTTCACCATTGAGTATATTAGACATAGGCTTGTTATGTATGACCTTTATTATGTTGGGGTATGTTTTTCTGTTCATTTTATTGAAAGCTTCTTTTTGTAAAAATACTAATGGGTATTAAATATTGTAAAATGCCTTTTCTGCATTGATACCTATTTTAATTTTTATTCACTTTAATTTTATTTTTGAGTCACACATGGCAGTGCTTAGAGCTTACTCCTGATTCTGTGCCCAGGGATCACTCCTGGCAGGGCTCAGTGAACCACATAAGTTCAGAGATCACACTTGTGCTGGCTACAAGTAAGGCAAACACTTTACCTGGTTTGACCCCTGACATTTTAGGGAAGGTCTAGTCAGTAGTACTCAGTGGACAGAGGGTCACTCCCAGAGCTAGGTCACTAGATGGTTCATGGCTGAAACATGTGCTTGGGTGGTTTTCGGGCTTGCAAAGTGCCAGGGATACTGTGTGCCCACTTTATTGTTTGGCAAGTCATTTTTTTGAAGAATTTTACAGAAACGCAGATATCATTGTGTATGTATAGCATTCCTTTTATTTTATTTTTTCTGTTGTTCATATTGACCAAAGCTCATTTTGTTTTGTTTTGTTTTGGAGCTACACCCAGGGGCTCCTCAGGGGTTACTCCTGTACTCAGAAATCATTCTTGGCAGGTTCAAACCCAGGTCGACTTCATGCAAGGCAAAGTTGACCAAATATTTTAACACTCTATTTTCTGAAGAATATTGATCTTGAGAATGATACAATAACAAATCTGTGAGAGACTTGAGTTTTATGGGAAATGAATTTTTTTTGTTTGTTTAGTTTTGCTTTGGGGTTTTGGACCACATCCACTTATATTCCACAAAACTCAAGGATCTGTGCAAAGAAGTGAATTCCCTGATAGAATTTAATATTGTCTAATAGGTTTACTGTGGCTTCCATATCTGAGTGTAAAAGAGACTATTTATAGGGCAATTAATAATTATTAGTAACCTTTGAGATAATGTTCAGGAGAAAGGACAGAAACTGAAGTAGAAAAATTTATAGTATCACAACTTGTGGAGGCATTTTTCTTTTCATAATGGTTTTGTACTGGAATAGTATACATATACCATATAATGTTTTTCATATATAATATTTTAAGTTCTATAACAGCACTTCTAGTTTTGCAGGACTCTGTTTTCACAAGATATAAACCTTGGACTTCATATTTCAATGCTTACATAATTTCACTATTCAAATACTTAGCTATATGTCACTTTAAAACTTAAGAAGTTCAAATTGATAAACAATAAATAATGTTATTTCTCCTGTTGGTTTTTTATATATCAAGGACATTGAATACCTTTATCATTACATTTTGGTAATGATATATGTTAAAACCTGGACTTGTGAATAAAAAGCATTATAAGTAAAAATAGAAAACATGAGGTTTGGCAGCCTTCTGTAAAAAGTTGTGTGTGCCACTGAAAGTGAGATAGCAGTCTTATTGGTGTTAAAATTGTTGATGTAATTCAGACCACATTTATGAATGTATAATACACAGAGGAGGGGTTATAATTATTTTATTGTCAGTAATCACTTCTTAGATTGTTGTGCTCAATGACAAAAGCCATTTTTAAAGAGGGCTGAAGACAATCTGCAGAAACATTTAGTCTGTATATAAAACAAGTCTAAGTACAATGAACCATGGATGATAGAAAGAGCAGGAATACAAATGAAGCATAAAGAATCAGGGACTCTTGCGATGGCACATAGTCTCCGTCACTCCTCACTTCTAAGCACTCATAGCTGCCTGGGTCAGGTAAAGTAGAGTGTACAATGAGTTGCACTTTAGGAAGAGAAATTAATTTCTGGCTTCCTCAGTTTATAGAGGGACTAGGTATGGCCAATTTTTTAAAAAATGGATTTGACTCACACCTGGTGGTGTTCAAGGGATCCTAGTTCTCTTCTCTGGAATTACACCTGGCCTGCTTAGGAGACAGGTGCCAGGCATTGGCTATGGTTGGCTATGTGTAAAACAAATCCCCTTCTCATTTTAATATTGCCCCAGTCCCAGGTCTGAACAATTGTTATGGTACAAGGAATTTATGACTAAATTTGTAGCCCTATTGGTGCCTGTAACTTCCTCTCTGCTGATACAGTTCACATGGTAGTGCTGTGGTCCATCAGAAAACTGAAATCTGTGATTAACAATAAAACTAAGCCACAGGCTACTTGAAGAGAGACACTACATCAAGTTATCCAACAAACAAACTCATTAGATATCTTATGAATTAGAGCAATATTGATGATGGAGGCACTGGGAATTGTATAAAAAAGTATAAAGAAAACTGGCATTTAGCTTATAGATAAGAAAAATCATGGAAGCCATAAAATTGTCTTCAAGTATTTGTAAAACTCATGAAGAAGAGGTATTGAACACAAACTATATCATCTCTAGGGTGAACAAAAGGAATTTGGGTCTGTTTTTGCAAATTAAAAAAATATGTCTTCGTACATTGTAATAAACAGTTTTTCAATAGAACTATTCAAACAAGGAAAGAACTGAATGTCTAGGTAATGGCTTTACTTTCATATTGTCTTTTGAAACTAAATGAGATCTTGATGACTTTAATCCAGCTTCCTTTCTGCTATGATAACTGGATAATGTTAGCTCCAAAACCAACAACAGATTTTAAAGAAGGTATCATCAGGGGGCCGGGCGGTGGTGCTGGAAGTAAGGTGCCTGCGTTAACCTAGAATGGACCTTGGTTCGATCCCCCGGTTCCCCATATGGTCCCCCGTGCCTGCCAGGAGCGACTTCTGAGCCAATAGCCAGGAGTAACCCCTGAGCATCACCGGGTGTGGCCCAAAAACCAAAAAAAAAAAAAAAAAAAAAAAAGAAGGTATTATCAAAGTCTCCAAATTACTCTGCATTTCAAATAGTATAGTATATTCTTCTGGTAGTACAGCAGGCTGAAATGAGGGATATAGTGAGGTGGGGATTGTTTAGAAGGTTATAAAATATTAAAGAAACATGAGGATGGATATTTACATTGATGAACATTAGAGTATATATTTATATTGAAACACTCTTTTTAATATAAAAGCTATGATTTTATGCATCAGAAAAATATTTTTACATGACTTTATTAAGTATAGCTTAAATAATATTTTACTCAATTTAGTTCAAGAACAAAAGTGATCAAGGTCAAAATAATTATATATTGCTTTTATTCTACTTCTACAAATGTTATAAACATTTGGTTCAGCATACCTCAATTAATTCTAACACAAAAATTCCCATTAAAGCGATTTTATACACCCAGAATATTTATTTTTATTTTCCTTCGATGTTTAAATAAATGAATTCTGGAATAGTGAACTGTGTCCTCACTGAGGACTTATTTCCTTTCCCATTGTCACCAGGTATTTTACTTGAGGTCAAGATTTAGTAAGGAGGGAAAGGTGAGAGAATTCATCAAAGACAAGATCAATGACAAATAATTTGTATAGATTTCTGTTGTCTCATTAGCTTTCAGTCTTTTTGCAAATGCACTGGAGAAGCAATATCCTCTATATACATGCAAGACTTCCACGTGCTGATAATGATCAGTCATAGGCCATTAGGGAAATGGCCTTTGAGACGTTGGGTCATAAAAGGGAGTTGTAATTGTGTTGAATGGTTTCCTGCAGGAGTTATTTGTTACTACCTAAGTAGGAGAGATTGCTAGTATTGAAATTGTTATTCCAAGTGAAATATTCTCTTATATTTCATAGCTGAAGCTAATATTCCTATTCATCCATATATTAACAAGATACTGTTTGTTTAAAAAAAAGAATGGAAGTATATATATATATATATTTTTTTTGTTTGTTTGTTTGTGTGTTTTTGGGCCACACCTGGTGATGCTCAGGGTTTATTCCTGGCTATTCTCTCAGAAATTGCTCCTGGCTCGAGGGGACCATACAGGACTCCAGGAATCCAACCCAGGTTCATCCTGGGTAGCTGTGTGCAAGGCAAACACTCTACAGCTGTGCTATCGCTCTGGCCCTGGAAGTCAGTATATATCTTGCTTAGACAGGATGTCGGTCAGACTAACACCACAATTTTCTTTTTGACAATGTCCCGAAGTACCCAAGGCTTATTCCTGGCTCTGCAAGGTAAACACCTCACTCACTCTACTATCTTTCTGATCCCCTACACTCACAAACTTTTGTCTGTTGTTTTCTAACATTATTTATTTGTTAGGTATTTCTTTGTTCTAAAATGACAAGAGTAAGACAGCTAGAGTCAGAAGAATTTATAAGGCAGTTCAACAGATATAAAAATCAGAACCATCCTCTGCAGTGGTTTATTTGGGAATGCAAGTGTAATAAGGATGCTTGTTAGAGTGATGATGGGGAAGTTAGCTCAAGTTGGTAGAGCATATGGCTGGCACATAAGAGACGCTAAACTTCAAACACAGAATATTTCCATTGCTACTATATGACCAGTCCTGGGAGGTGCTGAGACCATTGTAAGAAATGTCAATGGGAAACATCTACTTAGAACACTATGTGAGTGATAGTACAGAGAATAGGGCATTTGCTTTGCACGCAGCTGACTCGGGTTCAATGTTTAGTAGTATCCCCAAATGTCCCCAAACTCATCAGGAGTGATCTCTGAATGCAGAACCAGGATTAAGCCCTGAGCACTTCTGGGTGTGGCCCCTATAAGATATTAATCAAGGTATAATCTTGATGATATATAATCAGGATATTCACAAATTGCTACGGAATGACAGATGAGGGAGGAACTGTTTCTTCCTTGGACAGGTCAAAGAATGTTTCTCAAGAGGGTGACACATATGTAGGGCCTTGGACTTGTTTGATTCCTCCTTTCTTACAATATTCTCAGCACCTCCCAGGACTGGTCATATGGTAGCAATGGGACTGTCATATTGATGTTTGGATTTAGAGATCCTTATCTTTAAGTTATAGTCAAGGTCAGAATATGTCCTAGATAATGGTGATATTTTAATTTTGCTCCACTTTTATTGTCAAATGTGCTGCCACTTATTCTTTGTGGAACTTTTGGGTTTCAGCATCTTTATGAATTTCCCCTCAACATTGTTTTCTCATCTGTTATGTTCTCTGACTTTTTCATTTTGCCCATCCTCTATGTTAGCTGCTTAGTTACTAATCTAATCTTCAAGAATATTGATTTAGGGTCGGGAGCCATAACACAGAATGTAGCGTGATTGCACTGCATGCAACCAAACCAAGTTCAATCCTGGACAACCCAAATGGTCTCTTGAATCTGCCAAGAGTGATTCCTGAGTGTAGAGCCAGAGGTAACCCCTTAATAGCTCTGGTCATGGCCCCCAAACAAACAAACAAAAGCAAATATTGATCTAACGTTGTGTAAGACTTTGTTTATATCATATTTCACTCATGCATTATATAAGATTAGTCTGAAGGTCTAAAATAGGTCACATGACTACAGACTTATTTGTGGAGAGAAATCACCCATATTCTATTTTTACTTACAGCCCATAGTACAAAAAGATAATTGTTTTGTTTTGTTTTCTGGGCCACACCAGTGGTACTCAGGGGTTACTCCTGGCTCTGTGCTCTGAAATCACTCCTGACTTGGGGGACTATATGGGATGCAGGGATTCAAGCCCATGTCTGTCCTGGGTCAACTGCATGCAAGGCAAACGCCCTACCACTGTGCTACCACAACAGCCCACAAAAAAAGTATTCTTAATTGTAAAATTATGATCAGAGTAATCAATAATATACAGGTCTAGCTGTCCTTCAATATTGGTAATATCACCAATAATACACATTTTATTGGTGGTGTGGGAGTTGAGCCACATCCTGATCTTTCTCTCTCGTGTGTGTGTGTGTGTGTGTGTGTGTGTGTGTGTGTGTGTGTGTGTGTGTGTGAGTGTGTTTAAGTTATTTCTGACTCTATCCTCAGGAGTGGCCCACAAAGGTGCTCATAAGACCGTATGTAGTTTTGGGATTTGAACTGTGTAGATGGTTTGCAAGGCAAAAACTCTGCCTCTCATACCATCTCTTCAGTCTCCATTAATTTGAAAGTAAGAGATTATCCAAAATTCCTATTTTGTGATGATGAAGTTAATGAAGTCTCTCCATCAATACTTTATTATTTTATCAGCACAAATATAAAAGTAGTTTACTTTTATAGTTTTCTGTTGCTTTTAGGGAGTCATCTTTATTTTATAATTTCCCATACAATTTAGGGAAAAATTCCTCAAGACTGGTCCAGACATTTACCGAGGCATTTTTAGTGATGGTACGTTAACCTGAAAAAATAATGTAGAGCCCAGATCCTTTTGATTACTTCAGGATGAATTCCCTTCCCTTACTAATGCTTTTTTAAGGAGTATGGAATGCTATTTACTTGGTTTCTTTATTTAAACTTTTAATCTGCATGACCTGGAATTTATCACTTCTCCTACTTTTTATCTAATCTCTCTTGGGACCCATTATTGTTCATGTACTATTAGTATACTTATTTTGCACCAAATAAAAATCACATAGCTGACATAATTTATAAAAGTGTGATTTTTCTATTAACAAATTTATTTTTCTCTATGGTTACTATATTAAAAATATTCAGCATTAGGGCATTTGCCTTGCAAGTAGCTGATCCAGGTCAGACCACAGTTCAATCCCTGGCATTCCATATGGTCCCCCAAGCCAAGAGTGATTTCTGAGTGCATAGTCAGGAGTAACTCCTGAACATTGCCAGGTTACAAAAACAAACAATAACAACCACTCAGGCTCAAAAACAACAGCAAAAAAAGGGTTACAAAAAAAAAAAAAAACAATATCAACCACACAGGCTCAGAAAAATTCTTATTTTTTTCAATTTTGTAGAAAAATACAGAAATATGATGTAAAACAAAGTAATTCATGTCCCAAGGCTCTATGAAAAAGATGGGAAATTCCCTATCTAGAAGATACAAATAAAATTTAAAAAAAAAAGGGGGTGTGTGATGGCAGGTATTTTTATTTATTTATTTTGCTTAGGTGCAGCAAACGTTAGGTAAATTAGAAAGAAAATAACCTTGGCCTAAAAAAGAGTTCCCTACCCATAAAGCATTCTGTCATAAGACCAACTACAGGCTCTTAGCATATTAATAATACATATTAATGATATGTTTTTCTTCATATTCCCAGGCAAAGCCTAGGATAAAGTCTTTCCCAGGAAAAGTTCTCAGTTGGGATTGTCGTACTCAATTTTCTTTAATTAGTGATATTGGTTTTTGCACAGATGCTAAGACAGAGGGTCTTCTGGGTTCATCTCACCATTGTATGGTAAGGTAGGACAAAGATGAACACTACTTCTTAATCAGGGGAACAATAGACCAAGACGTACTAGCTTTGACTAGTATTTATGCACCAATGGGGCTGGTGTGATAGCACAGCAGTAGGTCTTTTGCCTTGCATGTGGCCAATCCAAAACAGACCTTGGTTCAATCCCCCATGTCCCATATGGTTCCACGAGTCAGGAGTGGTTTCTGAGTGCATAACCATAGTAACCCCTGAGCATCACAGGGTGTGACCCCCAAAAGCAAAACTAAAGCAAGAACATACCATTTATGCACCAAATGTAGAGCCAGCAAAATATATAAAGTGTTTGCTCACAAACCTAGAGAAATATATGGACAGAAATATGATAATAGCGGGAGATGCACCATTATAACCACTAAACAGATCCACTGGGCATAACACTAGCAAAGATTTAAGAGACCCAAATGAAAAACTAGAAGAACTAAGACTCATGGCTCTATGCAGGGCCTTTAGTCATCAAAAAGCTGAATGAATATTCTTCTCAAGTGCACATGGAACCTTCTATAGGATAGAAGGTATGAATTTCCAGTCTTGTGGTGCAGCCGGAACTTTTCAGTTGGTAATGAAACCTGGAAATAGGCGAGGGGGGAGGGTGGTCTTGGGATGGAACTCTGGAGTGTTTGGGAGGGTGCCAGGGGTTACTTGGCCCTTGTGCCAAGCTAAGGTTGGGCTATTTTGGGAAGAGAGGGTGGATGGAGTTTCCCACAGACCTGTGGTTGACCAGGGTCAGAAAAATTATATTCCCAAAAAATATTTGTGCCCCAGTGTTTATTGCACCGCTATTTACTATAGCCCAAATATGGGCACAACCCAAATGCTTAGGAACAGTTGATTAGATAAACTAACTATAATAAATACATACATGGGAATTCTGCTCAGCTATAAGAAAAAGTGAAATTATACAATTTGCTGCTATGTGGGTGGATCTGGGGAGGATCATACTGAATGAATTTAATTAGATTAGGAACAGACATGGAATCATCTCTTTCAGATTCAAGAATAACAGTAAGAAAATAAAAAAGGCAACAGAATTTAAGAATTGTTCTATTGAACTGAACTTACCATGGAAGTGGGAAAGAGGGTAAGAGTTGAGGTGGGGAACACTGGTGGAGGTGTGGTATTACAATATGGCATATACTCATGAATAGCATTGTAAATCAGAGTGCTTAAACAAACAAATAACTCTTGAGACCAAAGAGATAATACAAATAGTATTATTACTATTTGTTCTTATTATTAATTACTGTTCTTATTACTATATTTATTTATACACCTTGATTACAAATATGATTGTAGTTGGGTTTCAGTCATATAAAGAACACCCTCCTTCACCAGTGCGATATTCCCGTCACCAATGTCCCAAATATCTCTCCTCCCTACCCCGCCCCCGCTTGTACATTAGGTAGGCTTTCTACTTTCCTCATTCATTCACATTTTTATGATAGTTCTCAATGTAGTTATTTCTCTAACTGCACTCATCACTCTTTGTGGTGAGATTCATGTCATGAGCTGGATCTTCCAGCCCTCCTCTCTTTTGTCTCTGAGATTTATTGCAAAATGTCTTTTATTTTTCTTAAAACCTATAGATGAGTGAGACTATTCTGCATCTATCTCTCTCTCTTTCTGGCTTATTTCACTCAGCATAATAGATTCCATGTCCATCCATGTATAGAAAAATTTCATAGCTTCATCTCTTCTGATGGCTGCATAATATTCCACTTTGTATATGTACCAGTTTCTTTAGCCTTTCATCTGTTGAAGGGCATCTTAGTTGTTTCCAGAGTCTGACTATTGTAAATAGTGCTGCAATGAATATTGGTGTGATGAACAGATTTTTGTATTGTATTTTTGTGTTCCTAGGGTATACCCCAAGAAGTAGTGTAACTGCATCATATGAGAGTTCAATTTCCATATTTTTTAGGAATCTCCATATTGTTTTCCATAAAGGCTGGACTAGAGGCATTCCCACCAGCCATGAATAAGAGTTCCTTTCTTCCCACATCCCCTCCAGCACCTATTGTTCTTGTCCTTTGTGACGTGTGCCAGTCTCTGTGGTGTGAGATGATACCTCATTGTTGCTTTGATTTGCATCTCCCTGATGATTAGTGATGTGGAGCATTTTTTCATGTGTCTTTTGGCCATTTGTATTTCTTCTTTGACAAAGTGTCTGTTAATTTCTTCTCTCCATTTTTGATGGGATTAGATGTGTTTTTCCTATAAAGTTATATCAGTGCCTTGTATATTTTGGATATTAGCCCCTTATCTGATGGATATTGGGTGGTATTTACTTTTTCATGACTGACCTAGTTCTAGCTCCAGCACTATATGTGATTTCTTAATCCCCAGGAGTGATCCCTGAGCATAGAGCTATAAGAGTAAGCCCTGAGCACTACAGTTGTAACCCAATGCACCTCCTCCAAAAATATTTAAGTCTTCATGAGAGTTTTTACATGATAATTTTAATTTAACCTGTCCATCACTATTTGTTTTTCTTGAATAGATAAGTCTGAAACAGTGCCAGTTGCAAAGGCATTGGAGATTAGTACACCTGAATTTTTCCTCTAGATCTTTTATTTATTGTCCTGTTAATTCAGACAAATTACTTAATCTGTCTGAGTCCTTGAAGTAAGGATTGAATGCATATTTTAACAAACCTTGATATTGGGGAGCAGTTTGGGGGTACACTGGTGGTGCTCAAGGTTTACTCCTGGGTCTATGCTCATGTGCTTCATGTGTTGCTTGCAACATGTGGTATCAGAAATCAAACCCAAGTTAGCCATAGGTATGTGCCTCATTTGGGCTCTCTTTCTCATCCTGATTTTTGCTGTTGTCGTTATTAAGTTTTGTGAATTATTCATACATCATGGATTTTCATTCTTTAATGTGTGTGATGAGCAGATAATTTTTTGTTGCCTCTAGGATCACTTTTTATTCTAGCATTGTTTCTTTTGTCGTGTTTAAGCACCTTAATTTGATGTAGCAACATTTGTTTATTTTTACTTCTATTTGTTTGGTCAATGACAGAGTCATTGAAGATGGTTTTTAGAGTCAAGACCACAGAGTTCTGTCTATGTCTTCCAAAATATAACTTTGGATTTGAGTTTAATATTGAGGTCTTTGATATAATTTGAATTAACTTTTGTGTACAATGTGAAATAGGTCTGGGGGAGTGAGAAATGAAATATTGTTGAAAGGATACTGACACCTGGTGGTGGATGTGGTGTTGAAAAAAATTGGATGCATGACACTATTAACAGTCTTGTTGATAACTAGAAATAGAAAATATTGCCTATTTTAAAGAGCTAGTGAAAGCATTAAATAAAGTAATTATTTTATTTACCATGCTGTATAATATTTTGGTCATATTAAAATTGTAGGTTATTTGTTGATCTAATATTGGCTGTCTTAATTGTGTGTACTTATATGTGTTTATAGTAAGAGAAGATGTAAATTGTCTTTTTCAGGGACTTTTCATTTTTGGGGATATTTCCCTAGATATCTATGAAAGTAATGTAGTATTTTTTGACACTGTGCAGTGTCTTTAATAAACTTCAGGAATTTATAGTAGATTTTCACATTTCTTGTAAGTACTACTTTAAGAAAATTGTGGTCTGTGATAACAGTGACACCAAATAGTGTATTTCAAACTAATTTTTCTGCATTTCATACCCTACAAGTGAAGACTTTATTCTGGAAAAAACTTTGCAAAAGAAAGCCAGGAGGGGTCGGATAGATAGCATGGAGGTAAGGCATTTGCCTTGCATGCAGAAGGTTGGTGGTTTGAATCCCTCATCCCATATAGTCCCCCGAACCTGCCAGGAGCAATTTCTGAGCATAGAGCCATGTGTGACCCAAAAATAAAAAAATAAGAGAGAGAGAGAGAGAGAGAGAGAGAGAGAGAGAGAGCAAGGAACTTTGTAACAAGGAAACATTTTAATGTTTTAATGTATGAAGATGGGGTAGATTATGACCATGCTACTGTTTATTTCCTCCTTCACTGTCTAGATTCTCAGTCAACATGCATCTATCTCAATCTCCAGTTGCTTTTGTTTTCTCATTAGCTTTCCAGTCTTCTGGAATGATTATTCATTCCCAAGACAGTTTTTCAGTATGCTGTGGGTTAAATTTGTTTTAATTTGTGCCCCATCCTTGGCACTTTGATATCTTCAATAATTAGAGTGTTAATTCAGTCTTCATATGTGAGACTAAAAGGAGCATTAGCAAGTAATTATCAGAGGCTGGAAGGTAATATATCAGCTAAGGTATTTGCCTTGCTCGTACCTGATCTGGGTTCAATCCCCTGTATTGATCTAATAGGGTCCCCTAAGCACTGCCAGGTATGATTTCTGGATGCAGAGCTAGGAGTAAGCCCTGAGTATTCCCAGGTGGGATCCAAACACCGAACCCAAACTCTAAAGCAAAAAGAATTATCAAGGAATCATCAAATGACTACTAGAAGCGTAAAAAAGGGAATTGTGGTGAGGAATACACCTTAGATTTTGATGAATACTGGCATGAGAATAAGGCAAGTAGGGGGAGGCATTTGTGTATGTGAATATCTGTGTGTCTCTGTGTGTGTGTATATGTGTGGTGTGGGTGACAGAACACATGTAAGTACTCTACCAAGAGTTCAATGCTGGCAGAATTAAGGGCTACTCATGACTCTGTATTTGTGGGGTGGGGGCCTTTCCAATTGGTGCTCAAAGGACCAAGAGATACCAGGGATCAAATGAGGGTCAGATGTATGCAAAGGAAGTGTCTTAGCTTCTATACCATCTTTTTATCCCAAACACTCCTTTTGATATCTTATTTTGGATCCAGGTCTTCAACTGGGGAGGGGAAGGGGCTTTGTTTTTAAAACATCATATATATATATACATATATATGTATATGTATACATGTATACATATATATATATATATATACAGAAAAGAACACACTTCATATATACACAAATTAAGATAAGCTTTCTTATTTTTATTCTTACTGGTTTTTGGGTCACACCCAGCGATGCTCAGGAGTTACTCTTACTTCTGTGCTCAGAAATTGCTCCTGGCAGGCTTGAGGGACCATATGGGATGCTGGATATTGAACCTGAGTCCACCCCAGGTTGGCTGTGTGCAAGGCAAATGCCTTACCTCTGTACTATCTCTTTCACCCCAAGATAAAATTTCTTTTTTTTATTTATAACCTCAATTTTACTTAAATCAATTAGATTTGATAAATTTAATTAACAAAATTGAATCAGATTATGGAAGCTGTAATATTTTACTTTCTGGTGATCTCAACTTGTGCAAGCTTCTTTCTTAATAATTTATAAATTATAATTTTCCAGAGAACATATTTATTTACTGTGAACATCAGTATAATTAGAAACCATAGATACTTTTGTACAGAAATATATTCTACAAGTCAAGAACACACAAGTATGCACTGAATGAAAGGCATATATCCAGGGTGTGATTTTTTTTGTTTATTCTTTGTTTATTTTTTATTTTTGGGTTTCAGTCATGTCAATAACACCACCCATCACCAGTGCAGCGTTCCCATCACCATTGTCCCAAATCTCCCTCCTCCCCATCCAACCCCCGTCTGTACTCTAGACAGGCCATTCTTAGGACAGTTCAAACTGTAGTTATTTCTCTTATGAACTCATCAGTCTTTGTGATGAGCTTCATGAGGTGAGCTGGAACTTCCAGCTCTTTTCTCTTTTGTGTCTGAAAATTATTATTGCAAGAATGTCTTTCATTTTTCTTAAAACCCATAGATGAGTGAGACCATTCTGCGTTTTTCTCTCTCTCTCTGACTTATTTCACTCAGCATAATAGATTCCATGTACATCCATGTATAGGAAAAGTTCATGACTTCATCT
>PVKC010033315.1:0-14004 GCA_004027635.1 Crocidura indochinensis
TTCCTATTTAAAATTGCTCAAAAGTCAATATCATGGATTGTTCACCTATAGTTTCCTTTATGTATTTTATGAATTCTTGTCTAGTCTTGAGATATTTTATTCTATTTTAAATTAACTTCTATTCATGGAGAAATAAGGATTCAGACAAATTTTTGTTTCTTTGTTATTAAATAGTTTTGCAGTACTATTTCTTTCTTTCTTTATTATTTTGGATTTTGGGCCACACCTGGTGACATTCAGGGATTACTCCTGGCTATGCGCTCAGAAATTGTTTCTGGCTTTGGGGGCCACATGGGATGCCAGGGGATCGAACCGTGGTCCATCTAGGCTAGCGTGGGCATGGCAGATGCCTTACTGCTTGCGCCACCACTCCAGTCCTTATAGCACTATTTATTAAGCTTTCCTTAATCTACTCTATACACAGAGCTTCTTTGTTCTAAATTAACTACCATAATATTTACCTGGAGTAAATATCTGTGAGCTATTAATTCTGTTTAATTAGTGTAAGAGTCTGCCTTTATGTATTGCATTTTTTTTATTACTGTAGCTTGATAGCATTATTCAAAGTTTGGGGATGTTGGCTATTCAAATAGTTGTATGACTGCATGCAATGTTTTTGTTGTTTGTTTTTGAAGCTAACAGGTTATTCTTGGATGTTCCTTAAGGATTGGCTCTAGTAGTGCTCATGATACTATGTGGTTATGGTGACTGAACATCACTTCCCACATGCAGAGCATTGATACTTAATCTTGGGGTTGTATCCTTGTACACTATATAATTTTTATAGTCTTTGTTCTATGTTGTTGGAGACTGCCTTGGAAATTTTGATGGTGGTTGCATTGAATTGTGTAGAGTTTTGTTCCTTTGAGAATGTCCATTTTTAAAGATATTTGTTCTTCTAATACATAAGCAAGTAATATGTTTAGAATTTACTTAGTCTTTTATAACTTTATAACATATGTACATGTTTTGACAATTACCTGGAACTTCAAAATTTGTTTATTAATTGTGGTGAAATTTGACAAGTTTGTTTTGGGTCTGATTTTAGCAGATATATATTTTCAGTTTTTCTTTAAATCATTGTGTACAATGTTATGGTATCTATGGATTTATTATATTATGGCCTTCTTTATATTGAGATAAGTTTTTTCAGTTTTAATGTGTGATAGTTTTTAATCCAAAATGTGGATTTAACCTCGTCAAAAGATTTCTCTTCATCTGTTGATATAATTACAATATCTTAATCTTTCCTTTGGTTTATATGTTATATAATGTTAATTATCTTGTGTTATTCATTTATGGTTGCACTCCTGGAATGAATCACAATTGGTCACTGCACATGGTTCTTTTAATACATTGTTGCTTTAAATTTGCTGGCATTTTGTTGAGTTTCTCTGCATCTATGTCTATCAGATATACTGGTTTGCTTTTCCGTGCTGCTTTTGTCTGCATTTGCCATTAAGATAATACTAATACACTGAGACTTTTAGGAAAAATTCTTGTTTCTTAGATTTCCTGAAAGAACTTGAGTTATTGTCTGGTTTCTTTTATGACACTACATTTAAAAAATATCTTATTGAAATCATTGTGATCTACAAAGTCCTTCATAGTTGAATTTCAGATATATAGTACTAGTCAGGGTCATTCCATCACCAGTGTCAACTTCCCTCCACCAATGAACCCAGAGTTCATCCTATACCACCACCCTTTGCCCCATGACCTTGCCAGTATAACAGACTCATTTAAGTTTAGATTGTTAAAGTAAGCCTCTTGATTCTATGGTTTTTGACTTTGGCTTGCATATTTAGTTCTGTCCTTATTTTTGTCCCCTACCAATGCTTCTGAGACCACTTGGTCTCTGTACTCCAGACTTTCTTTATTCCTTTCTTCTTAGTTTTATAGAAAAATGTGGAAATATGTGGTAAAATAAAGTAATCTGTGCCCCAAGGTTCTATGAAAAAGGCAGAAGCCCTATTTAAAGACAAGAATTAAAAAAAGAAAACAAAAGAAAAGAAAAAAAGGGTGTGGGTGTAGCAGGTTTTTTGTTTTGTTTTGCATAGGTACAGCAAAAGATGGGGAAAGTAGAAAGGAAAAACCTTTGGCATAAAACCAACTACAGACTCCAGGGATACTAAATTGTTTTACCCCAAAGTCTTTCTCTGTGGCCCCAGTAAAGGGTTTTCACAATCACAGTTGCCACTGTCAAGTTTCTGTAGTTAAAAATCCTGGTTTTTGTACAGATATCCTATGTTATAGTCAGGATGATGTAGAGTGCCTTCTGGTTTTATCTCACTGTTAGGCAGCAATGCAGGGAACTCTGCCCTGAAAGCAAATTGTTGCTGTTACCAAGTTGTCAGGTTGTGACACTATATTTTACATTACCTTCAGATCTGAACTGAATTAACATGTTTTCTCCCATTTTCCACTAGAATCTGGTCCTATTCTGCAGTGATAGGGTGGAGGATAGATGCTTTGGTGATTAAATTGTTTTCTCACTATGAATTCTTTTTTTTTTTTTTTTTTGTGGTTTTTGGGTCACACCCAGCAGTGCTCAGGGGTGACTCCTGGCTCCATGCTCAGAAATTGCTCCTGGCAGGCACGGGGACCATATGGGGCACCAGGATTCGAACGGATTACCTTTTGCATGAAAGGCAAACGCCTTACCTCAATGCTATCTCCTGGGCCTCACTATGAATTCTTAATGTTATAAAGTGAAATTACATATGTGATATGACATTTTCTATGTACTTTAAAAATATTTAGTTTCTATGAAATTACAAAATTTTGGTTGAGTTTCAGGCATATATTTTAATTCCTTCAGTGGTGTCAATTTTCCTTCCACCAATGTCCCCCATTGACATTTGCCTTCTATTTATCAGTCTGCTGTTAAGTGAAGGACTTTTAAATTTTTTTGTACTGTGGTTTACAGTACTATTTCTGATAGGGTTTCATATGTAACAACACTTTACGACATTTTAGCTTCATCTCTATTCCCAGTTGAACACTTTCCTCCACCATAGTCCTTGCACCTTTCCTGCTATTCCGTAACACCCTCAAATGGTATGTTTCCTACTGAATACCAGTTCTCATGGTCCCCCTAACCCCCATTCTTTGGGTACTGTTCACTCCCCTATTTTGTTTCATCATTCCCTGCAAAAGAGTGGGATCATTCTGAGTCTTTCTCTCTCTTACTAACTTTACTCAGTATGATACTCTGTAGGTCTCTCTATGTAGCAGCAAATTTCATGACTTTATCTTTTCTGATGTCCGAGAATGTTCCATTCTATATCTGTACCATAGTTTCTTTATTTTTTTCTTTATTCCGCTGTGAGAATGTCAGCTGTACAGCCTTTCTGGAAAACAATAAAGTCATTACTTAAAAGAAAATCTAGGAATTGAACTTCCATTTCACCCAGCAACTCCACTTCTTGGAATATATCCCTAAACTGTCTAAAAACAAAATGAAGAAAAGACATTTGCACTGTTTATTTCTATTGTAGCTAAAATCTAAAAACAATATGTATCCATGAATAGATGACTGGATAAAGAAACTGGTACATTGTATGTATATTTTGAATAATTATTGATTATTAGTATAACCATCAAAAGGATCATGACAAAAGACATATGCTTGATAAATAATCACATATAGAATTTTCTCTTTTACTAATTTGAAATCATTATAATTTGTTGCTAGTAGAGAGATATCAGTCTGCTGATTAAAGATTGTTTCTTTTTCTGATAACTGGGTGTTCATTAGATAAGCCATAAGAATGGCAAAAAGTTGTTCTTTTTGTTACTTTCTGGGCTCTAAACTCTGGCTTTACTTTTTTTGTGGTGGGGGGCACACAGTGTGACACAAAGGGGTTACTTCTGGCTATGAACTCAGAAATCACTCCAGGCTTGGGGGGACCATATGGGACTCTGGGGTATCAAACTGTGGCTCGTCCTTACCGCTTGTGCCGCTGCTCTGCCCCTGGCTCTATCTTTTTTTATTTAACCAAAACCTCTGAACTTTCCTCTGCTTTGTCCCTTGGCGTAAGAGATTTTTCTTGGAATGATTTTCTAAAATTGATATTTCTAAAATAGGATATACTCAGATAATGTGGATCCAAAAACAGAGTGTCAGCAGAGGACACCATCTAGTGTCAGAAATTCTCAACACCTTGTTTAAGGGAAAAATTGAAAGTGTATATTTGAAAGTTCATTATATAAACAGTTGACAAGAGGTACCATATTTTCTGGCGTATAAGACGACCCTTCAACCCATGAAAAACTTCTTAAAAGTCTTTAAAGTACGTTACTTCTTAAGAGTAAGAGGGGGGTGGATCACTCGTTCCTGAAGCTGGAACAAGTTTCAGCATGCTGTATACAGCATGACTCCCGACTTTTAGGAAGTTTTTCATGGGTTGAAGGGTCGTCTTATATGCCAGAAAGTACGGTATATATAACATCCAAAATTGAGGAAGTGCTTAAAATTTTACTTTTTAATGTCATGAACTGATAATCTAGTTTTGTTTTGAGGCCATACTTTGGTACTTAGGGCATAATCTTGGCTCTGTACTCAGCGTTCTTTCATAGTGGGGCTCAGAGGGACATATTTGTTGCCTGAGATCAAACCTATATTGGCTGCATGCAAATGAAGTATCCTTACCTGCTGTACTATATCTCCTATTCAGATATTCAATCTGTTTCTATTTTATGAATTTTAATTCATCTAAAGAAATCACGAAAAAGGCATGGCATTATCAGAGTTTCCTAGATTTTAATATGAAATCTAAAAATCTAAAAATCTGCTGAATTGTCAAGTCATTTATAACCTAAAGTTGCTATTCCTATATAGACACTTTTTTTAGTCTTCTAAAAACTTGGTTATTAACATCTCTTTGTTTGTCAATGATACAAGGAATATTGTATCACTATTATTATTACTTGTTATTACTAGCATATAACATCAATATAATTAACATGCGGTTATTAAAATATATGTAATATTACAATAATGTTATTATTACTCCTATTATTATTAATGTTACTCAGTATTATTATTCTAGACTAAGTGTGTTATGGCCAGTGTATTATCAGCTATTAAATTATCAGTGTTTAGTGCAATGTTAGGTGGTAATCAGCCAATAATATAGATTGAATGAATGAACGATCAAAGAGAGGGAAAGGATGATATATTATCTATTCTGTGTTTTATATAACTTTCGTACATGTTCTGTCTTTTGAGACACTTTCTCCACATAACTTCCTTTATATTAAAAATTTTTTTATTAAAGAACCTTGACTTTCAGTTATTCATAGTCGAGTTTCAGATTATACAGTGTTCTTACTGATTCCAGTACTGATGTCAACTTTCTCCTACCAATGCTCCAGATTCTTTCCCCTATACTTCCCCTCTCCCCAGCCTGCTATTGTTTTTATTTGTTTTTAGGTTATACCCAGGAATTACCCATGGTGGTACTTGGGAAACAACATGGGACGGTGGAGATTGAACATGGGTCAGCGGCAGCATGCAAGGCAAGCGCTCTGCCCATTGTACTAGCTTTCTGGTTCTGAGCTTGCCATCTCAAAAAAACAGGCACTTTTTAAAGTTTTATTGATAAAGTTTGGATTTTATGCTTACAGTTTTACTGATTCTTTGCTTTATATATTTAGCTCTATTATTCCTGTTTTTTCTTTTAGATTAATTTGCAATTAATTTGGCATAATTAAAAACAGTGATATAGTGATCACTGCCAACTTACCCTCAGTTTTTTCCTTTACTAGGCTAATGAACACAATCTAAAACACAAGAGTCTTTTTTCTGTTTTAGGAGATACTGATTTTCAGTCTTTATGTATATAAGTATTTATAATAGGCAAATATACAAAGCTGAATAGAAAAACTATTGTCTAACAGGTATGAGCTAGCAATCCCATTTCTTGGAAAGATGAATGTGACAAATACAGTTCAATTATAAGCCAGGGACAACAGTGTATTTGCTCTTGCTGATTTGGGATTATCAAAGCTAAAAAACTGACCATACTTATTTAAATACAAGCCAATTTTTTGTCCAACAAAAATACACTACCAACCACTCATGATTTGAAATCTGAGGAACAAGATAAATTTAAATATGATACATAAAAAACTAGAATTTTTAATGAATAAAGGTGGTGTCAGTTATTCATTAGTAGCTTTTATGAGGTAGGCCATCTATTCTTTGATACTTTTCTTAATGGCAGTGAAGACCTTTTTTGTTTTTGTTTTTGTTTTTGCGGGGGGTCACACCTGGCCACCTTCAGGAGTTACTCCTGGCTCTGCTCAGAATTTGCTCCTGGCAGGCTTAGGGGACCATATAGGACCATATAGGATGCCGGGATTCGAGCTGGGGTTTCTACTGTGTTGGTCATGTGCAAGGCAAACATCTTACTGCTGTACTATCCCTCTGGCCTGTGAAGACTTTTTGTTCTAGAGCTTCACTTCTTGGTATTCTCTAAATAATTTATCAGTATGTTATCTCCCCCAGGCAATGCCATTGTTTTTGTTGGAATCAGTAAAAAGAATTCAGGGAACTCACTCATCTCTTGTCCAAACAAGCCTTGGAGATCTGGCCCACTCTATGTTTGCCTCCCTTCTCGTAGTGTGACACTGAACACTGGACAGAAATCATTCTGGCCTTCTCAGTATCATTTCTCAATATCATATCATAGAATCTCTCCTTTCTGCATGTGACATGAAGTGAACTTCTCGCAACTTTTTCATCCCATTCTTTCACTCTTTAATACCACTTTAATAGGACTAATGTGCCTGACTCCCCTTGAAATCTCCCCGCCCCCTGGATATCTCACGTCTGTCTTTCTCTGTCTCTCTTCCATTCTTTTTCTTTCGTTTTTCCTATTCTGTGAGGCCACCGGTTATCAGTTATCTAGGTTCCCCCACCACCTATAAAAGATGTATTTATCATCAAGTTAATGTAAATAAAAGTGATATTATCCTTTTTCTTCTGCATTACTTAATTTTTTTTGGGGGGGGGTCACACAGATTTTTTTTTTTTTTTTTTTTGGTTTTTGGGTCACACCCGGCAGTGCTCAGGGGTTACTCCTGGCTCCATGCCCATACGGGGCACCGAGATTCGAACCGATGACCTTTTGCATGAAAGGCAAACGCCTTACCTCCATGCTATCTCCCGGGCCCCACAGTTTGCACATTTTATCATTCTTTACAGCTGTGTAGTGGCCCATTTTGTGTGTGTAAACATACCACATCTTCACGACCCACTTATCTTTTGTGTATACCTGTTGCTATTTGAAATATAGAGCTCAAAATTTAACTTTTTTTCTTGTTTTTAGACTTTTATCGCATTGTTGCAACTCTATTTTGTCAAACTTTGAAGAATAGCACATCCATAGAACTATGCTATACAATTTTATAAATAAATAAGGTTATTAACATAATTCACTATTCACTGCATTGCATGCTTACTTCATAGTAACCTCCATATAAAGTGCTAGAAAATTGATAATACACTTACTGTAGGTTTATTATACTATATATGTACACACATTATACTCTGCTTGTTAGCTTTCATTTTAATAAGTGAAACATTATATAATAGATCTTTTGGTATGCCCATATTGAAGGTAAAACATTACTTACTACTTGTTAACATTCTTGAATATTTCCTTTCTTTAGGGAAAGAGACTGAAAAGGCCAAGGAGCGTTATGATAAAGCCACAATGAAGCTTCATATGCTGCATAATCAGTATGTTGTGGCGCTGAAAGGAGCTCAGCTTCATCAGAATCAGTACTATGATGCCACACTTCCCTTGCTGCTCGACTCAGTACAGAAAATGCAAGAAGAAATGATCAAAGCTCTGTAAGAGAAACGTGTTATTTGCAATAAAATTCTTTCATGAAATTATTTTAACATTATTTAAAAATGTCATATTCTTAGTTAAGCTTTTGTGTAAACATTAGCTAAAATATTTTTAGATTTATTATTAACACAGCTCATGAGGATTTATGACCAGCTTTATTGTGGTTCTTTCAGGCTTTATTTCTGATAATCCTTGAGTTTACGCTTAACCCCTAGATTTACCTACTCACTGAATGGCCTTTCCTTCTGTATGCTTTTTTGGGTTTGTTTTGTTAAATAGCTGACAACATGAAGAAAATTAATTTTTGATGAGATTAAATGGGTATTTTTTTCTTCACTTTATTTTACATTTTTTAAAATTATTTTTATGATTATTTTATTTAAACACCATAGTTACAAACTTGTTCATGATTGAGTTTCTGTCATAGAATGTACGCCACTCCACCAGTGCACTTTTCCTGCCACCAATGTCCTTACTTTACCTCTGCCCAACCATCCATCACCTGCCGGGGGGAGGCATTTTACTTCTCTCTCTCTTTCTCTTTCATTTATTGTAAAGGTTTGCTATATTGTTAATGAAGGAGTACCGTCATGCCATTTTTTTCTTATTTTCCACAAATGAGTGAGATTATTCTATATCTACCCATTTCCCTCTGTCTCATTTCATGCATAGTAATAATATACATGTCCATCAGTCTTTGGGGGGATTTTGTGTTTAAAATTTTAATCAACTTTGAAACCCAAAGAAAGAAGTTTTGAAAGGTTTCTTACAGAAAGCAAATATAGGGATTTAATAACATTAATAAATACCTCAGGTTTTTACCTCATAAATTAAAGTACTAAATGATCTTAAATACAAATAAGCATACTTATTTCAGTGTTTCCTACAGTGGGTTAAATGCCTTCCTGAGAGTAGAGAGGATAGCAGCTAGAACCATGTAGGAGAGGCAATAGGAGATATGACCACAATTAGGGTGGGATGTTTAATTCCTTTTTTTTTTTTATTAAAAAGGTAGATTTTCAGTAATAACTATGGTAATTTTAATTAAAAATTTTAATTTTTAAATAATAATAACTATGGTAATTTCTTTATCCAAATTATATTAAAGCAAACAATTTGTGTTTGTGGTGTATATAAATTTACCTCTATAATAAAACTGACTAAGGACCTAAATTTCTTAATTCTATAAGAATGGGTTGTTGCAAAAAATTTCATATCTATATAAATATGCTTGAACATTCTAATGGCTAGATTTCAATAATAGAAAATATTTAACAAGAAAAAGATGTATACTTTTGTAAACATATTTCAAAAGATCACAGTGAAATTGAAGATACTGCTATTTAAAATCTCTGTAAAGAGTTGGGAAAAATTTATGAGATGATAATAAGAAAAAACATTTCTACATCAAAAACAGGTTACTTAAAACAGAGAGAAATACAGAGTTGGAGTGATAGTAGTGTGTAGGATGCTTGCCTTGTATATGGTCCACCAGTATTTGTTTGGAAAAATTTGTCTGAAGTACATATATAGAAATAGATAAGGATTTATTTGCCTTACATATGGGAACATCAGGTACTTAGTACCATATGCTAGATTATATGCAATTGTATATAAAATTTAATTGTTAATCTGTGTATCTGCCATTTGTTTGTAGGGAGCAAAGTGTTTCATAAAACCATCATCAGTAAATACTGATAATATATTTTTTTTTTTTGATAATATATTTCTTATTTCTCAGAAGCCTTTAGGGGTCTATTTCTCTTGGTGAAACTTTAAAATGTCGTAAAATTTTATTTTGTTTTCAGAAAATGTATATTTGATGAATACAGCCAGATAACAAGTCTTGTTACTGATGAAATAGTGAATGTTCATAAAGAGATTCAAACATCAGTTGAACAGATAGACCCTAGCACAGAATACAATAATTTTATAGATGTTCATAGGTACGTATAATATTTTCATTTTCGTTGAAGTGTTATAGTATTATTTTCTACTGATTTTTTGTCAAATTAAATGAAAAATACCTAAATTTATTGGGAACTAGTACATATTACATTAACTCTATGCTTTTAATTATTTTAACTTACTTAAATAATTATTAATTTATTATTTTATTTATTAAATAAAATTTTTTTAATAAAATTTTTATTAATTATATTTTAACAAGTTTTCAGTTATTAATTGCTTAAACTACATAATTTGTATTTCTTTTAAAATTCATACTATAGCTCTACATGTAATCTAAACCTTTGATTCAATACTTTTCTATCTAAGCATCCTTAGAACCTTATAATTGTGGCAGAAATTGAAATGATTATTACTTATGCTCTTCAAATATCTAAACTCATATTCAAATTACATGAGTTGATGGTAGGGTTTAATTTTATTCTCTTTGTGTTCACTTTATTAATACAATTTTTGAATAGAAACAATTACCTGGTGGGCAAACAGTTGGTGAGAATGTGACTCATTATTGAAACCACATGACTTAGATGTGTAAGACTTAGAATCAGTATTTAGCATTGTGAAAACAAAACACATGTACACATAAAACAATAACCTTTTGGTGTAGCCTAAGATATGTTATTTTAGTTTATATATATATTGTTAAAATTGTCATTGTTTACTAGAACAACAGTTGCTAAAGACCAAGAAATTGAATTCGATACTTCCTTGCTAGAAGAAAATGATAATCTTCAGGCAAATGAGATTATGTGGAATAATTTAACAGCAGACAGTTTGCAAGTAATGTAAGTACTTAGAAAATATTTTCATTATTGTACATAATCTATATCTGATTGGAATTTTGTCTCAGCTGACTCAGCCTAAAGTTCTCATTCAATAAAATTGAATATTTTTTGTATTGTTTGGTAACATTTAATGTTATTGTATCTAAATGTTAGGGTTTGGATATAACTCTTAGAAAGTAGTTTAATATTTTTAAACTTGAATGTATGGAATTCATGAACTGACAGTGGCTTTGCTGATGCTCTTTTTTAAGGAAGACTTAAGTTAAGAGAGATTGATTATAATTTTCTACATCATCAATAAGAGAGATAAAATACATATTATATTGATGCTAGAGTGCTTGTACAGTGCATAGGGTGTTTACCTTGTATGTGTTCATCTTGGGTTCAAGTCTTGCATCCTTTTAAGACTTATGAGCTTGCCAGGAGTGATCCCTGAATTTACAGTCAGAAATAATCCCTGAGCAATTGCCAAATGTGGTCCCCAAACTGAAGAAAATATTATATTAATAGATGTATAGTGATTTTGATGAAATTCTCATATTGCAAACTCAACAAAATTGTATAGAAAGAAAATTCTTTAACATAATAATGTTCATACTTGATGAAATTACCACTTAAATAATACACATTACAAAAAACTGAAAGCTTTTCTCTGAGAATGGGCACTAAGGTATTTATGTCTATTCCCTAATATTCAGTATAATACTGGAAGTTCTAGAAACAGAAGTTATGCAAGAAAAAATAAAAAAGGGTTACTATTGGGAAAAAAAGAACTAGAATATTTGTTTTTTGCAAATGACATGATATACATAGAAAGTCTGAAAGAATAAACTATAAAATTATTAGAAAAATAGTCAGGAAAGTTAAGTATACAAAATATTGTTGCATTTTCATATACAAACGCTAAATTGAAGAAAAAATCAAGAGGATTATACCATAAAATAAAATAGGAATTAGTTTTACAAAGAAGATGAAAGACATAGGATCAAAAATTATGAGTTGTTATTTAAAAATTAGAGGACTAAAAATATAATATTTTTCTATGCCAAGTGAATTAAAATTGTTAAGAATTTGTTATAGAATCTCTTTGAAAGTTCTAACATCATTTCTCAAAGAAAATGAAATAAACATTACAGAAATTCATGTGGAACCACAAGTAATACTAATTATCATCCCCAACTTTATGCTATTTTGCAAAAAATATAATGATCCCAAACCTGTGGTATTGGAATAAAAACAGAAATGTGCATCAGCGAAATAGAATTGAAAGTTCAGAAATAAATTCTCTTGAATATGGACTATTAATAAGGAGACCAGGAACAGGAGATGGAGAAGAGTAAGCCCTCTTTAACAAATGTTCTTGAGAAAACTGGACAGTTTTCAGCCAAAGCTGAAATTGAATCATTATCTAACACCATGTGTAAATTTTTGTTTGTTATTGCCACACCAGTGGGGTTTACTCCTGAACTCTGTGATCAGGAATCACTCTTTGTGATGTGTGGGGTACTGTCTAGCATGCTTTGGATCGAATCTTTGTAGAAAAGGTGAAAGCTAAGTCTGTTACATTCTGTGTATCTCTGACCCCCACATAGAAAAGCTAACTAAATGTGAATCAAGGCTGTGTTATAGAAAAATTTTAAATGATTTAAGGAAAACAGTTAAAACCTCACATAATATTGTCTTCTGTTGTATCTATTACAGTTTGACTTTATCTGCAGAGAAAACAAAAGTATAATTTAAAAATGTGATCATACTGGAGAGATAGCTCAGCGGCGTTTGCCTTGCAAGCAGACAATCCAGGACCTAAGGTGGTTGGTTCGAATCCTGGTGTCCCATATGGTCCCCCGTACCTGCCAGGAGCTATTTCTGAGCAGATAGCCAGGAGTAACCCCTGAGCACAGCCAGGTGTGGCCCCCCCAAAAAAAATTAAAAAAAAAATGTGATCATGGCTGGAGCCATAATACAGTGGGTAGGGTATTTGCCTTGCAATCTGCTGACCTGAGACTGATTGTTGGTATCCTGAAAGGTCCCAAGAGCACCTCCAGGATTGATCCTTGAATTTAGACCCAAGCGTTAGAGCCTGGGCACTGTTTGGTATGGCCCCCATATAATATAAATTAAACAATATCTGACAAGGGCCTAGGGATTGCTTTGGTAGCACTTTTAGAGTGGTAGTATTCTATTTCCAAAATACAGAGAATTAGACACTCTTGTTACTATTGTAATCTCAATAAAAAGAAATAAATGCAAAATGCAGATATTCAAGATTTTTCTTTTTATATCTGTATATGAAGTTGCTTTGAAATAATATTTCAATTATTTGCTATTATTTATTACATTATTTAGATAATGACTAAGCACTATAATGTACAAATGGGACGATCACATCACTTTTATTGTATCAATTTGTATCCTTTCACTTTAGCTTCTCCATCTCTGGAATTTCTTTTGTACTGTTTTATTTAATGTTTATCACACTTCTTTCCTTGTAAGATATTTGAAGTATGAATACATGTCCCTTCATTTACTTTGCTAGTCAGAAAGTATTTCCTATATGTAACAGTAAATATTGTTTTATTAGTAGCATGTTGTCAAAATGTAATAACTTTTATTTTTGGTCTTTGTTGAATTGTGTAAAGTTTTTAAATAAATGTAAGAGGTTCTAGGGTTTATTACATCACCAGTATTTAAATACAAAACAAGGTTATACATTGTTACTGCTTGCTTCTTTTCAGATTTGATAAAATTCTAATTCTGTTTGTAAATAGTAAAGTTAGTACATATATATCTAAATATATACCAGAAAGTATTTTTGTGATATTATTACTTATCAGCTACACTTGCAAAAATAAATGCTGGAAGTAATACTATATTTTATTGATTTTAAAATTGAACTTTATTAACATTGCACACAAAACTATTTACTCTTATCTAAATGCCATTTCATTCAAAATTTTAGACGTAATTTTTTTACTTAATTTTACTTCATCAAAGTAACATGAATAAATTAGCTCAATAAAAAGAACATTTAAGTGTCAGTGATTTTTGGCATTTGGTTAGATAAAGCTTTTGTTTGTTAGCTTTCAAAACTCAAAGCAGAAATGGAGATGTGAATTGGCATACTACATAGAAAATTACGTATTGTAAATTGTCCACAAATAATTTAACATTTAATTGTATTCTAAATGTTAATTGTTGATTTTTTTAAAAAAACAATTCTATTTATATCTCTTGTTGGCTCAGTTTTTCAATCAATAGTAAATGATGCCACTTTATTATAAATGGAAATAGAATTGAATTCTAGAAGATAGTGTAGAATGCATAATCTTATACTCTAAATTTCTTTTTTTTTTTTTTTTTGTCCCCAATTTCCAATACGGACCAGA
>PVKC010033316.1:0-14036 GCA_004027635.1 Crocidura indochinensis
ATAGATTCCATGTACATCCATGTGTAGGAAAATTTCATGACTTCATCTCTCCTGACAGCTGCATAATATTCCATTGTGTATATGTACCACAGTTTCTTTAGCCATTCGTCTGTTGAAGGGCATCTTGGTTGTTTCCAGAGTCTTGCTATGGTAAATTGTGCTGCAATGAATATAGGTGTAAGGAAGGGGGTTTTGTATTTTATATGACTTTCTTTGACTCATTTCTTTCAGCATAATATTCTCCATATCCATCCATATCTCTTTTGGATTAAAAATCAAGAAAGAAAATTCAAGCCAAGAATGCTCAGTACTGCCACTGCTTATATGTCCAAGCCCCCTGGACATTTAGTCTTACGTTTCCGACCACCAGGTTCAGATGTGGGAGAATGCAGAGACAAGGGGCTGGTGAGTGAATGAATGCCCAGAGGACCTTCGAAGAGGGCAGAGAATGTCTAAAACAGTGACTCTGAGAGGAAAGGAGAAAGTAGGGACAGTCTTTACTCCACAGCTTTATGGGCGAGAGATAGGAGTTAAAGCACTTGCTGCCATTGGCTACTCTGGTTCCATCCCTAGTACTGCATACTACTCCCAACCCCCACCAGGAGCAATCCATGAGCACTTCTGTGTGTGGCTCACACCTCACTCCTTAAAAAAAAAAGTTTATATATTAAAACTCTAAACCACATGAGGAAAACTTGAAGGAATGAAGGAAGAAGCCTCAGTTTCCCCTTGCCAACAGACCCAGCTGTCCACATTGACCTCACACATATCCCATCCCCTAGGACCTTGGCTAATACTTGAGGCATTCTAACTGGACCATAGAATTCTGTCCCACCAACAAGGTGACAATGCCTAAAACAAATGGTCAAACCCAAAGGACTCAGACCAGATAGACACCGCCCTAAAATCCTCATATTCTTTATAACATTCTTATCGATTGGTAAGGATGCAAAGAGACTTTTAGATGTTCCTATAAAATCCTCCACAAAAGAAACCATATTAACTTAGTCTTATACTAAGTTTTTCCTCATGCAGAGAGTTTCTTTCCCTTCCTAATAAATTTTTCTACATTTTAGCTCTGAGTCTGAGCATCATGACTACTCAATATTTTCATTCTTAAAAATATTGAAGAACCTGGGAACGGTGGATGACCCCAGAGACCCACCATCACTGCTCCTGCTTCAAACTGCCATTGTAAGAGTAATACAGATTTAAAAAAAAAAAGTAGTTGTGCTGATATACAACTAAGGTAAGGCAAAATTTTGCTTAAAAATTGAAATAGCTAGAATACAAGATCAGAATAAGCCTCCAAAAGCAATATAAAAATGAATAGGATCCATGAAGAAATAGAGGAGAGTACTTTTATAAACATAAGGCAATTATCAATTACTACACAATTACCATTAATATGTAGGTATAATAAGAAACTCTCTTGCTGTTGACAAAAATGCAGTATTTAAACTGTATGCAGGATGAAAATATTCCTGGAGAGTGAAAATATGTGTGGAAAGGAATAGGTGCTCTAAAAAGCATGGAATGGGCTCTTGAAAGAGAATAGAGCTGGTTTCAGGAATATGTAAAAAGGGGAGAGCTGGGAATATTTCAAACAGAAAGTTGGAAGGTGTAACTGAAAAGCAATGTCAGTAAAAAAACAAATCTACATTTGAACACATGGTAAAGGCATTGCTGAAAGTTAGGGATGAAAAGAAAATCTTGAAGGCAAATATAAAAAAGGTGCCTTTCAAAGGATGCCATTTAGAATGTAAGCTATTCCTCCCCCTCCTCTTCTTCCTCTTCCTCTTCCTCCTCCTTCTCCTCCTCTTCTCTCCTCCTCCTCCACAGAAACAATGGACTCCCATTGTAGACAAGTGGAGGTGGTTTGTTAATCACAGGCATTTCCTGTGAAAGAGGCGCCATTATTTTACTGTCTGTCATTCTAGGTAGAGAGAACTCCAGTGCCATTTAAGAGTAAACTCTATGTATTATTTAGGATAATACTCTGCATTGAAGGGGAAGAAAGAAACACAACCGAAAGAGGTATAAAAAGCATAAAAGTAGCTCCACAGACCTGAGAGGAATACAGCAGTCTCCTGGAAATTCAGGGAAACTTGGACAAAGGTGAACAGCAGCAGGATGAACATCTAGAAGGGCAGAAATTTCTTCCATTCCTGGTCTCTGAACCCTGTGGGCTTTCCAAGTGTGCTGATAGAAACATTCTCATGTCATGTTAGAACATTACATAATTGTGCAATGGACGATTTGTGAGATTATAAGCATCATAATTTTGAGGAAGATAGTTAATGCTCTATTTCCTTTGCACTTTGCATTCAACTTTTTCTGCAAAGACCCCATTATGATTTTAAAATCAGATAAAAAATAAATGAAAACAAACCCCAATTTTAGTGGAAGTGCATATTCAAGAAAGTGCTCTTTTGAGTAGCTATAGGAAGTGAAGAATTTTAGCCCCCTTGCTGATTCATCTCAGCCCCCATTTCTCTCCCACAGAAAGAAATAATGAGGGGACATTTTGTGGAGAGATAGAGCGAACGACTGAGTGAGTGAGTGAGTGAGTGAGTGAGTGAGTGAGTGAGTGAGTGACTGACTGACTGACTGACTGACTGACTGACTGACTGACTGACTGACTGACTGACTGAGAGCCCAGGAAGGGGCTCTAAAAGGTAACCTAATTCCATTTTTTAGTCATACTGTCCCTTAGACAAGAGGAGATTGTCCACAAGGAGAAAAATATCCAATCAATTATGAGGCAAAAAGGAAAATAAGCAATTGGTTTAGTTCTGTTTTTGTTTCATTTTTTGTTTTGTTTTTAAGTAACATAAACTCGTGTAGGGCAGCTGGTGCATTTTTTTTGTTGTTGTTGAGAACATCTCAAAAATTTTTTGGACTTTCTCAAGGAAGAGCATTGTTCAGATGACTAAGTTGCATCTATCAGGCAATACATCCTCAAAAGTATTAGTCTCCATGCTTTTTAGATCCAGTTTCTCCTAAAAAGCAAAGAGAGAGAGAGAGCCAAAATGCAACCAACCACAAAGAATGTGAAAGAACTTTCTGTGTGTTAACACTGACACAACCCTACACAGACTGATTGGTACTGTGTATTCTGGTAGCATGATGGAGGGGGCACAGAGCAGAGCACCTCCCAGAGGGAAAGGTGGGCAGCCAGTTGCAAGTAGAATTGTGAGAGGCAAGAGCAGAAGAAGAGCTATTTGTGAAACAGACCCTCTTCATCTAAAGCCACCGGAAAGAGCTCCTGACAATGCTCCTCTGGAATAAGGAATAAATTTGGACTTATAACTGGGTCATATCTGAGGCACATTTTCCACCCCACCTCCATGATCTTGAAGCCTTCTCCAGTAAGTAAGTCCTGGGAATCCACACTCAAGAGAATGACCCCTCTGTTTTTGAGAAGATACAGCCTCAATAGAATTCTGGATTGCCATAGTGTTTGCTTGTAAGTCCAATCCTCAATCCTAAGAAGTTCATATTCTACGATCCCCTCTGACTAGTGAATGCTACATGAGTACATCAGCAAGCCAAGGCATTCTGTTTGCAGGCTGGCTGTGAATGCAGGGCAAAGAGAAAATGGGGAACAGAATTAGCAAGGGCTGCCTATTTGCATCCCCCTAACCAGGGACACCAGTAGATTGTCCATCCAGTACATCTGGCTCATTAAAAACAGGGACTTACAAGTCTTGAGATGAACTGTTTATAGAGGTAGAACTTAGAACACCATACACTCCTTCCAACAATAATAAACCTCACTAGAGATGGCATTTTTCAAAGCATTTATTAAGCATCAAGCACAATGCCACATGCTTTATATATGATAGCTCTATTTTCTTTTTCTTTTCTTTTTTTTCTTTTTTTTTTGCATTTTGGAGGGTACACCTGGCAGTGCTCAGGAGTTATTCCTTTTTGCATTCAGGAATTACTCTTGCTTGTGCTTAGGTGGCCATATGGGATTCCAGGGATCAAACTCAGGTTGGCTGTGTGCAAGGTAAATTGTCTACCTGTTGGACTATTGCTTGACTACTCTTTTCTCTCTCTCTCTCTCTCTCTCTTTTTTTTTTTTTGGTTTTTGGGTCACACCCGGCAGTGCTCAGGGGCTACTCCTGGCTTCATGCTCAGAAATTGCTCCTGGCAGGCACGGGGGACCATATGGGGCACCGGGATTCGAACCGATGACCTTTTGCATGAAAGGCAAACACCTTACCTCCATGCTATCTCCCGGGCCCCTTCTTTTCTCTTTTTAATGCTGTCAGAGCACTTAACATGAGAACCACCTTCTCACAGGTGGTTAAGGACAGTGCAAAGGACTGTTTTCCGCTGGTACACTGTTGCGCCACAGTTCATGGTTATTTCCATCACTCCACTAGATAAGAATTAGCATTACTAGTATTATGGTCCTTGTAAAGTGGGGTCAATAGGACTAGGGAGGTTGAAAGATGATCCCAAGGACATGAGAGTTGGAGGGGAAAGTCTCTGAGAACTCTCAGGCATAAATCTCTGGGACAAAACTCCAGCCCTCCACCTCTCTCTCTCCTTAATTTCTATTGACAACCGCAGAACACGTGAGTTGCCCTCATTTTAGTCTATTGCAAATAAGAAGCTTCTCAAGCACACATCCCTCTCAAAAGTCACACATAGTTAGTGGCTGCCATATGGGAGGACAGCAAGAGAAGTCTCCTGAAGACAGTTCTCTAGGGCAGACTGCCTCTGGGAGGTAGGATTTTGGGGTGGGGATGATGCTGAAAGTCCACCCTGCTTTCTGGTACAGTGGAACAGTCAGTTCCAACAATGAACAATGCAGAAATCCTTAACAAATATTTGACTTCACAGGACTGGAGAGATAGTACAGCAGTAAGGCCTTGCATACAGCCAGCCTGTGATGGACTTGGTTCGATTCCTGGCATCCCATATGGTCCCCTGAGCTTGCCAGAGTGATTTCTGAGCACAGAGCCAGGAGTAACCCATGAGCATCACCGGGTATGGACCAAAAACAAATAAATAAATAGCTTTAAAAAGATATTTGACTTCATCTATTCTTAGGCAAACCTGTACTCTAGCAGAAAACCATCACATTTTCTTGTTAGCTTTTGTATAACAGTCCAGGTTTCTGTTGCTTGCCAAGGGGAGGAGGCTTAAGTTCTGCATCTAGGCTCTTCCATGCACCAAGCATCCTAGCCTGCTGCTTTTGCCCACCTGTTCTACTGAGTAGAAATATTTCCTATGTTCTTTGTCCTTATGGATCCTTTCCCTCCACAAATGTATCTGACTATTTAGCACTTTTGAACTTTCAAAGCCCAGGAGGGAAGCTTGAAGTTGAGATCTATTAAAGACGTTCACAGCACTCAAAGCAAAGCCTTAGAAGACTGTGATTTTATGCTCTTTAATGTTCTTTTCCATCACTGTTTGCCAATGCTTTTACATCCCATGGATTTCCAGACGTGTATGAACCAGAACCTTCTGCTTCTCTGACCAGAACCAGAGATATTTTCCACAGGCCAGTGCCAGCCTCATCCCTAATGGTCAAACTACATTCCTGTGCTTGTTATGGGGAGAGTTGAGAAATATCTACCCAGTCCTATTCTCATACCAAGTCCTGAGCACTTGGCAGAGATCCCTGGACATGTAGGGGTTACTCTGACTGAAAGGGAGGGCATGAAAAGATGCATTTATGCATTTATGTTTACTCCACACTGGGGTGGTGCTAGACAGGGGGATAGAAGAATGGACAGAAAAAATTTGCAGTATTTGCCTTCGCAGAAGCAAGTGTGCAAATAACATATAAATAGAGATGTGCCACAAGGCCATAAATAATAACTAGGAGAAAAAAAGCAGAATCTGGAGAGCAGAGAGCAGGAATTGAGAATTGTGGGAATTTTCTGACCAGGTGGTAAACAGGTAGATATGCAGCCCAGGGACCTCAGGGCAGATGTTGGTGGGGGAAGAATGGCTCTAAGCTGTGTAGAGATGGGGGAGAACTGAGCCTTACTGAGGAGACCCATGGTGAGCAGGGAAGCAGAAAGGACAAAGGAAGAAGAGGGCCACACATGAGATCAGACTTGAGGGGGCCCATTCTAGGGGGAAGGATTTAGCCTTGACTAAACTCTGCTCCATGGTGCACATAATAGGACACACTTATTTTTTATTTTTTTGGAGGGGGGGTTTGGGCCACACCCGGCGGTGCTCAGGGGTTACTCCTGGCTGTCTGCTCAGAAATAGCTCCTGGCAGGCTCGGGGGACCATATGGGACACCAGGATTCGAACCAACCACCTTTGGTCCTGGATCGGCTGCTTACAAGGCAAACACCGCTGCTGCTAACTCTCCAGGCCCAGGACACACTTCTAAGAGAAACTTTTGTATGCAAAGATCAGTGCTGTGTCAGAGCTGGGTACACACTGAAGGGGAGATTTCTGCAGCTAGCTCAGACCAGAGTGCTGATGTCACAATGAGAGGATGTGTAAGGAAGGTGGGGCTGTGAAATTCCAAAGTGTGGGAGCCCAAGGAGGGCACATGACATCAGAGTAGCATATGACATAGTGCAAGGATATCTGGTGAGAAAGGCCAGAAAGTCCCAGGAACATTTGTCTTCCTAAAAAACTCCATGTTTCATTATGAAGCAGAGCCCACTCCATGTGTGCAGAATACCTTCACTCAAGAGTACAGAATGTTTTTGCAAAATGTCTATTTAGTTGATCTGGTCTGTGTTTGATCTGACAGTTGGACCAACCCAGGGCCTTCGGGCCAGCCGTCTGGCTGTATGTCATTTCTGGCAGGAGTGATAGGAAGGACTGGAAGGAAGAAAGTGGAGAGTGAAAGAGAATGAAAGTGCAAGAGAGAAAGAATCATATTGTCTCTGAATCTCAAATATTTGTGGATGAAAACAGGAATACAACTCTCTTGGAGGGTCTCTAGAATTATCTGGGCTGGGAGACAAAAGAGGCTTTGGGAGTCAGAAGAAAAAACAGCCCCTTCTTGCTTGGTTTCAGGAAGCATTTTCCCCTCAAGCACTGCAGTGCCTAAGCTGATAGGCTTGGCTTATGCCCATCCCCCAGTTGCCTATGTCCTTGGGGATGGAGCTGACATTTGCCTGGATGAGCATGGGGAGCCATTACTTGTCACAACCATTCACAAAGAAACTCTCCAGAAATGATTTCTGTGTTGCAAAGGATTGGCCAACTGCTTGTCAAGCCCAGATCCAGGTGTCTAACTGCAGATCTGGCCTGTTTCTCTTCAACTCTATTCAACCACTTCTCCACTCCCTTGACCCCCAAGTTCTTCCCTTAAACAGAAACAAAAGACAAACCATAGCACCCACAAAATAAAAAAGGGAAGGGGCCTGTGGAGTTTGCTAAATTGCTCAAACTAAGGTGACAAAGTAGAAGACAAAGAATACAGGGAGCTGGAAGACAATAATCTAGGCAAGAACTGGGGGCTGAAAGGAGGAAAAGGAAAAATGATACGCATCATACCCCTTCAGTAACAGTATTGCAAACCACATTGCCTGCCTGAGAGGGGGGAAATATCTGTCATTGAGGCAGGTTAGGCAGGTGGATGGGGAGACTAGAGATATTGGTGGAGAGAAACGTACACTGATGAAGGGTGTTGGACATTGTGTGACTGAAACTCAATCATGAACAACTTGGTGACTGTGTATCTCACCCTAATTTAATGAAAAATCCTATTTATGAAATAAAAAATTTTAAAAAGAATATAGGAAGAATTTAAGCCTCAGGCATGCCATTGAGCCTGGGACACATACTCTGAGAGGACAAGTCAGGAGTTTTCTGGGGAGGACTATGTGAAAGGGGAGCAGCAGGAAGGAAGATAGGGATGTCTTATAGTTGTTCATAGAGGCAGCCATGGGCAAGAATGGAAAGCACCCCGCCTTCATGAGATTTTTATTAAAAAGCAGAATAAGACGTTAAGTGATGGCTTATTTGAGAGCACATCCTTCGGCAGAGAAACAACCCTTGATTTCAGAGAAGCATATTATTACTTTGTGTTTGCTTATCTTTTTCTCTCCTTACCTGATAATCATCTGTCGTGCTATCTGTCTTTTTAAGGACATGTGAGAAACTAGAAAAGGTTACAGAGGACAGTCCAGGAATTGCATATTATTACCCGCTTTCCAGCGCTGACTGTGCAATTGTTTGTTTTTGATGAGATAACAACGGAGATAGAATTGTTTGCAGCAAATGCTGTTCAAATTTCATCTAACTATTCCTCACAACCCACAGCCATGCAGCTACCACGAAAGACTCACAGAGGCCCTCAAGTTAAACCCAAGAACTAACTGATGGAACAGAAAATGTTTTACCTTTTGACTTGTGGAGACCAATGGCACCACTTCTGGTCAGGACAGCATTAATGTCCAGTGATTCATTAATGTTCTTACAGCATCTTACCCACATAAGACTGTGTCTGCATTCCACAAGTTACAGCACTGACGCTCCCCCATGAAATACCCTCTGTGCCTGTGACGCCCTGAGACCCACAGTCCCATGTCCCCAAGAGCTCCTAAGGAAGGGGTCAGACAATTTTCAAAGCTGTGTCTAGCACAGTGAATTTGAAATTTGGACCAAGAAACATATAAATGCAAAACAAAAAAGCATGGTCTTCCCAATTGTAGAGACATCTTGTTTTTGTTTTTTGTTTTTTGGGGGGTTTTTTGTTTGTTTTTTTGGAGGGGGTGTAAACAGCTAAGCTCCTGGCTCTGAGATCAGAGATAAAACCTGACAAGGGCTCAAGGAACCATATATGGTGCTGAGGATTAAGCCAGCCTTGGCCACATGCAAGACAAGTGTTCTATCCCTCTGGCCCCAAGAAGAGAGTCTTGTTTAAAGAATTTGCAATACCTGGGAGACAGCCTGAATTCTATTCCCATAGCACCAGTATAACCAGCCTTTTACCTTTAAGAGATTCGATCTATCTTGTTGATACTGTATGGTGTTTAGTGGGCCCTGCAGGGCTGAAGATGGAACCCAGGTCTCTCACATGCATGGAAGCCCCTTTCAACCATCGCCCCAGCCCAATGCCATTGACTCTTGATGAACCACTGCTACAATAAAAGGTACTTCTCTGCCCAAGATTAGCCCTTTGTGTTGTTTTCTGTCTTTCTCAAAGATTTTTTCTCTAAAAACTCAGATGGAACTGTAAGCTCATGACATCCAGACTCAAGTTATCCAGCTATGTAACATTGGGGAAGTGATCTTTCATTTTCATCAGCTTGGGTTTCTATGTCAATGAGAGAAAGAAAAGTTCCAATCTCCTTCCAAGATGGTGTGAGTGAAATGAGCTTTCAGAAATGAGATTTCATACAGTTCCTGTTCCAGGGAAGTTAAATGCCAGGTACCATCTTAGATTTTCATATCTACTTGCACCTACCTATTAATCCCCCCTCTCAGCAGGCTTCATGCTACCCCTCAGTTCTCACATGGAGGGTGGTTTTGTAAATCAGGGGAATGTTGTGGCTTGGTCCTGAAGCTCTTGCCCCAATCCTTTGTTCACTCCACTGTTCTTATGACTCCAATCGCAAGACCCATCATCTAAGGATGGCTCTACCCTTCCCAGCTTAGGAATTACTGTTTCTGGTAATGATCACCAGGTTGGCTCAGCTTTTCCTCAAATTGCTTTTATGCCATTAAATATCATATTTGAATTATCCCATACCTTGTCAGGGTGCCAAAGGTGAACAGAATTGGCGATGCCTTCCAGACAGATGAGGAAGGATGTGATGGAAAAAGGAGCTATGAGTTCTTATGAGTGAGACCTATGAATTCGTGTTAGAATTTATTGTCCTGTCTGTCAATGTTGTATAGTGTCTACATAAATGTTCTGTACACATTTATCATGTACTATATAACGACACATTTATCATGTACTATATAACGAAACTGATTAAAGAAGGCAATCTTCACTCAGTGTATATTAGCTCCCATTAAAAAGTGAATTCCCTGGTTTATCAACCTTTCATATGTCCCATTACCAGGTATGTCACTGGCTGAGTTGTATGTTGTATCTTGGTTCGAAAAACCAGCCCTGCATTGTTCAAGGGATTCAGAAAAAATAGCCAGTGGGATTGTGCTGATTTTTAAATATAATTTTCCAGTAGTTTAAGAAGAGTAAGTTTTTCATTTAAAAAGCCAGCAGGATCAGCAGGCAACTAAGTTCTGTTTTAGTTGAGAATCAGTGGGGAGGAAGATAAAGCCATGTTGTTGCTGTTGCTGTTGTTGTTGATGGTGTGTGTGTGAGTGTGTGATAGTTTCCTAAATAGAACCAGAGAAGCTGCAAGTCTAACAAGCTGTAGTCAGTCAAACATCTTTTATTCTATTGATATATTGAGTAAAAGACATGATTTTTCTCATTACAAATGTTCTAATCCAGTCTAGCAGTGGCCAATCATCTTCACTCATCTATGTTTCTACTTGCTCTATTAAAAAATATTTTTTGGGGGTAAGATCTAAAGACACTTGCCTAAAACCACACAAGTTTATAAAAATGGAATATTTAAGGGTCCAGAATAGCTGTGGTTTATCTCACCAGGTCCTCTGTGAGGTCTCTTTGGGTGAAGAACTTCACGGACTGGGACTTGCAATGGCATGTGGTCACTTGTCCTAAAAAGCTAACACTAGCAAGGGAAGGTTGAACTAGGTCTCTGATCATGGCAATGGCTATGACCAGAGAATAAAGACACAGGGGCTTCCAAAAAGACCTGGAAAGGATATTGCTGGCCTCTGCCTTGTAGTAGCCTCTATCCTATTATGCACTCAGGGTTTACTCCTATCTCTGCACTCAGGGATCACTCCTGGTGGGGCTCAGGGAATCATATGTTGTGCTGAGATTGAATCAAGGTCAGCTATGTACAAAGCAAGTACCATAACCCATATGCCATCTCTAATTCAAGCATAGAATTCTCATAAAAATCCTTGACAGCCCCCTTTCTTGACAGAGAACATTCCCAAGATATGATCAAGAGATCCAGGGTCCACAGGGATTCTTGGCCAACTGGCCCAGTGGTTCAATGCAAGGATCAAAAGAGCTGATGCTACCAGAGTAAGAGGAGATCATTAGAAGATTATTCAGAATATGCAGAGAAACTTGGATGGAGGAACAGAAAGAGAAAGAACAGTAGACATTGACAGGTATTGCACCCTGCAAAGAGACATTATCATGTCAACAGGACTAGTGAAAAAAAAAAGAATTCTAATACTTGACTTTCATTCCCTTCTGACCTGAGAGGAAGTGTTCAAGGTGAATTGTGCCCCATGTGGGAAGGCTGGTCCTATTTCTTTCACGCAGGGTAGCCCAACTTGTCAGGTGTTCCAAGCCATGTAGGCATGAGCATCTGCAGTGAGCTAAGTAGACATGACCTTTCTCTCTGAACAAGGCCTTTGGTCTCATCCCATGGTCTCTCTGCCCTACCATCTTTCTGGTTTCTGGTTCTCCCTTTTTTCTCTCTTGCCATATTTTTTTATTCTCCCTCTCTCTTCTTCCTAACACACCCCCAGCCTCTTGAAACACCAGGATTTGTGTTGGGTCTTCAGTATTTCAGAAGTCAGGCTAGCAATATGGCAAAACAGATTCTTGTTCAGACACTATTCCCTGTCAGGAGGAAACAGTCAAACCTATCATCTACTCTTTCTTTCTGGAGCTTGAAAATACATTATGTCTTAGATCATTTCTTACCCATCCACTTTTCCTTTCCCTTGATCAGTTGCAAATTAGGGTGTCCTTAGCAGGAGAATGACCCTCTGAAGGTGTTTGCGTTGGGTTCTAGGACCTGTGTCCACACAGAGGAAGAAGGTGGTCAAATTTCACCATATTGAATTGGCAGACATTTTCTAGAAGGGAACTTCTGAAGGGCAAATATTTCATGAGCAACTACTTAGTCCCACTGCATGTCTTGCAGTGTCTTCTGAGCCTTTGCAGCACACAGCAACAGATTGTTGCATCTCTAGGAGCCAGAACTCTGAATTTCATTTCGCATTTAATTAACTGGAATAGACCAAGAGCTCATGGCAGGCCCCTGATTGCAATCTGTGGATGGATGGGCATTTTTATCTGAAAATGATGACCAGCTTATCTTCTGTCGAGCAGCTATCACACATGATATGTATCTCTCGTTATCCCAGCCAATCAAACACAGAAAGTTTATTAAGATTCTATCATTCCGAGTTATCACCAATGATAGCATTTTTTCATCTGAATGTGCATGTATGCAATACCGTATTTTGTCTAAGAGACACTCGGGGAGAACAGGGGAGGGAGAGCTCTTATCTGAGCAGACGGGAAAATCACAGTAAGTAGTCAGGTTCTTATAAGAGTGTAGCCAATACATGACTTCATTAGCCAAGTCACTGAAAACCTAGTTTTTAATTCCTCTTTTTTATAAAAACAATGACATGATGGGGGCTGGAGTACAGTGGAAAAATTGATTGATTGCCTTATACATGTTATTGTGAATTCAATCTTTGGTACCTTATGCACCTCTAGGAGTGATCTCTGAGCACAAAGCCAAAAGAAAGTCCTGAGCACCTCTAAATGTCACCAAAAATGATAACAATGAGTTGATATGGCTCAAATAGTATAAAAAGAAGAATCAATGTGATCCAATAGTAAGAAGGGGTGGAGTAATCAATGGTGCATTTGGTGACTAATGAAATGACCATTTCCTAGGATTTATGAGAACCTAATTTTCATTCCAGACTCTCTTTTTTTCTTTTTTTTTTTTTTTGTTTAGGGGTCACACTCAGGGCGCTCAGAGGTTCCTCCTGTTTCTGCACTCAGAAGTCGCTCCTGGCAGGCTTGGGGGACCATAGGGAACATCGGGATTTGAACTGCTATCTGTTTGGTTCAACCACGTATCATCCCAGACTCTTCTAGAGGGGACATTTGAAGAAAAAACATCCCCCATAAAATATTATTCAAATCTATTCATGCAAGCAAAATTCATTTAAATATGAACTAATATAACTAAACAATAAGTATCTCTTGACTTTGCATTTGTCTTAACTACCGCGTGTGTGCTGGGTTTTCAGGACTTACTCTGAGTTACCTACGCTGTGAATGTAGACACTTCTCTGGAAGTGTGCTGAAGCTTCAGACAACCCGAGGGCTGATGTCTCATACAACTGAGAATTTTCTTCAACAAGACTGATGATATGCATGTGGCTCTTGAGAGTGACTAAGATAAGTTCAGGGAAAACAGACATTGAGATGAGATCAACTTTTACCTCCTGGCTGAGTACCAGGGAGAAGTGCTCACTTCCTCCCTGAATTAGAAGCTCCTAAAGACCACTTAAGGCTTTGCTTGGCATATTCATATCCTGCCCTGCCTGGAACCTGGTCTTGGATGAATGATGGACAGATTCCTTACCAAAGAAGAAATAGAATAAAGGGTCTGGGATTCTGAACATGGGTTTTGGTAAACTTTCATCACATTCTCCCTTTTAAGTGGCCTTTTTTAAAGTCACCAAAGTCTGTGGGGCAGCATTGTCTTTCCTCAAGGTTGTTTCTCAGAGAAGGATGGAGAATTTTCGGAAGTTTGAAGAGATCTCTTGAGCTTCTCCAAATAATCTATTTCACATCTTGTATTGGGTATTCACAAGCTTTGATTAGGAAGTATCAACCAAGGGAGAATACTAGGCTTGAGGGAAATACAGTACAATTCTACCTCCCATATACTGCTGGTATTGGGTGATGAGTCAGCTCCCCATCCAGTGATGTCCATTCAAAACTGCATCTGAATATTTTTGGTGGATACATCAGTGGTCACCACCTAACCTAGGGACAGAGTGGACACATAAAAGTTAAAAGTGGGACATTAGGGGGCCGGGCGGTGGCGCTGAAGGTAAGGTGCCTGCCTTGCCTGCGCTAACTTAGGACGGACCTCGGTTCGATCCCCCGGTTCCCCATATGGTCCCCAGTGCCTGCCAGGAGCGACTTCTGAGCGAATAGCCAGGAGTAACCCCTGAGTGTCACGGGTATGGCCCAAAAACCAAAAAAAAAAAAA
>PVKC010033317.1:0-14019 GCA_004027635.1 Crocidura indochinensis
TGCTGCCAAGGCTTCCGGTCCCAGAGAGAGGAACCTAGTAAGCTAGTTCCCTAGCTTGTGCTGGAAGCCAGAAGTTTGCCAGCCTGCTCCCCACCCCCACCCATTTGTGCAGGGTGGAGCTTCAGGGAAGCCTGGGGTCTCCTTTAAACATCTTTGGCTCCCTGGGCTCTCTAGGCCCACCCCATAGTCTCCCCTAAGCTTAGCCAAAGTATTTTCTTAAATGCTTATCAACATTTTCTTTAATATTAGTCATTTCAAAATGGCTCGATTTACATTGCTAGTGCCCATTATAAATACATCTTACAGATTGTGGCTCAGGTCAGCACCATTTTGGGACTGAGACTGGTTGTGATGGAGAGGGAAAAGAGACAAAAGGATATAATATTATTCGAAGTACCAAAACCACCTCCCGGGATCAAGCACAGCAGTACATTTAGACCAGGGTACCTCCTTGGAATTACAATGTTTTAAATACTTTTGTCCCAGAAGTTTAAGATTGAAAAGAATCATTTCAGAAGTGTTTTGGTAGTAGTGAATGTTTCTACAAGCTGCTTAAAAAGAGTGACTGGCATCTCTTCAATGTTTCAGTTCAGAAGGATTCTATACCTTGTTCAAGTATTGCAGTTGTAGGTATTTTTAACTCCCCTCCCCTCTCCTGTTAATTTTCTTCAGCCAGAACTGTAAGATAAGTTTGATTTGTGTATTGAATAGTTTCAGCAGTTTCAAATTACTGTTTAAATACTGCTGAAGTCTCAAGGCAGTTTATTTTTTTACCTTTATTTAAAATTTTAGGACTTGTTGACCTAAACCTTTTCCTATCACAATGGGACATATTTTCTAAATGAAGGCACTGAAAACACAACTTTCTCCTATCATTTTTAAGAGGGTTTTAAGATGTTTCAATCTCCAAGCAGCATAGTAGCATTGAGATAGAGATGTTTCTATATATACTGAATGTTTAGGAATGTCCTTCTGTTGTGCAAGTTTATTTTGGGCTCATAAATTTGGTATTTCATATAGAGTGGATAATTATAACTGTGACAAATACATGGAATAAAAAGACTATAGGATCTTAAATCCAAGAAATTTAGATTTTTCTGGAGACGGTCATATGAGAACTTTAAAACAGAAGTATGGGTAGCTGTCTTGAAATATGTCAAATAGTCATAGGTTATGCATCTTCAAAGAACTTGGATATTTTGTATTCAGAGGATACAAGATAAAAAAAACTGGAAAACAAAGATTATAGAGAAAACCCAACACTTTCCTGTGAAATCCTATTGGAATTTGGATTTGCCATGAGGTGTTAAAGACTTTTATTACTTCAGAGAGATTGGACCTAAATGGCACAGCATGGCTTTGCACCAGCCTGACTTAATTTTACTACTACACCATCAACAAAGTTATTATTGAATTTGGAAAAGCATTCTAAAAATTTTTCATGGACAGAAAATTGGTATAATGTGAATCGTCAATGACACAGTTCTTCAGATGGCTTTGATTTTGGTATTAGACGATCTAATGGAGGTAATTTTGGAAGGAAAGAAAAAAAGATGATGTACACATAGAAAAATGTTGCAGAAAACATAAATCATCGAGGGGGGTATCATGATGGAAGTTTCCATTCTCTTAGCAGTATTTTTCATCCTGGATAAAGCTAAGGACTACATGAAAACATCATACCTAACAATGAAACAGGGAGGAAGGATGATAAGAGAAAATGTCACAGTTTGAGACTGAAGATTTTTATACAGTGGAACTCCTCAAGTCTACTTTGTGTGCTTCAAAGCCCCTACCCCCACAAAGGACAATATGGTATGTTGACTAAAACTTGATCAAATTGCACTAACATTAATTTCATGAAATCAACTGTTGCATTAGTAACCTTTCCAAACAGAAATTTCTCTTTAGCTATTTAAAGTAAGTGTTACAGGAAATACTTGGCCACACTTCCAAATTTTAAGAGGTGATTTCTAAGACCTTTATTTGGGTATATAGTCAGACCAGGTTTTTCTGGGCTGATGAAAAAGAATCTTGTGGGACAACTCATTTTGATAAATTTGATAAATTATTGCACAAAACTGATCACATTGACCTGATCTGTCCACAACATGGAAAATAAATTGGATTTTCATAAAATTAAATGAATAAATTCATTTACAAGCTTATTTTTTAAAATTATGTTCCCTTTTGTGAAATAATTTAAGACTTGCTCTATTTTTTGTTTGTTTTGGGGTCACACATGGTGACACTCAGGGGTTACTCCTGGCTATGCGCTCAGAAATCACTCCTGGCTTTGGGGGACCATATGGGATGCCAGGGATTAAACCGAGGTCTGTCCTGGGTCAGTCCTATGCAAGGCAAATGCCCTAAAACTGCGTTATCTATCACTCTGGCCCCTAAAATATGATTTTTAAATGTGCACAAAATAACTAAAATAACTTGCCTTCTGATTTCTCTTAAAATTCTCCTCCTAAAAGAGTCCAATGGCAAAATTGATACTATTTGAAATTCCAAATGGGAGCTGTATTTCTTTAATCTTATCAAAATAGTAGTAAGATTGTGGATCTTTTCAGAAAGCTTCCATTAATGTTTTACTAGATGGAGATGACTTTTAGGAATTTTTAGGACAGCTCTTTTCTGTAAACGAGAAAGAGGGAAAGTATGTGTATGGAGCGAATGTGTGTGAGGAAGGAAAGCGCATGGTACTCATGTTTTTTCCTGGAAAAGGTGGAACAGGAGAATGAGAACATATGTGCTGACAAATAGCCCTAACTTTCTATTTCCCATGCTCTGACAAACTCAATGTGGCACAATACACTTGCTACGCTATGATTGATACATTCGTTTGTTTTCTTAGTGACAATTTGCTATTTCCAAAATATGTCAAAGAACAATATTTTCAAACTTTTGCTGGCTGTGGCCTCCTTCTGATCAATCTTGTTTCTCCCCTGTGGCTCCCCTTAACACTTGGTTCCTTGGTCTTACTACTGTTGCTTCCTATTTCTATGATTTTCACTATGTTCCCCTAAGAATATTGTGGGGTATACCGGACTACCATTAATCTCTGGACTGAGAAACACTGCTGTAGATGATCATTAAAACCAGGAATTCCATAAGTTATCCAGAAATGTTTAGCATTACTATATGTTTTGAAAAATTGCTTTTAAATGAAGTTTTAATAGGTCATTTTTTAAAGACTAAAAACAAAAGTAATGTTTAGATAAATGAACATTGAGTACTGTGGAAAAATAGAGAAACAATAGAAGTGTACAGAACAACTCAGAGATACAATTTCATCTTAATGTCAGAGCATATGAAACAAAACAGAAAAATAAATGGTTAGCAAATAAAAACAATGAATAGATTAAATCATATATCTTTGTTAAATGTCTTAAGGCAAAATGTTTTGTTTTAGATCTTATTTATTTATATTATTATTGTTACTATTTGATTTAGAGCCACACCTGTTGGTATTCACAGATTACTTATGTTCTGTGTTCAGGATAATCCCCAGAGCTCAGTGAGTGGGAACTATTTGTGGTATTAGGGATCAGCTGTATGGAAAGCAACAGTCTTACCCACTTTACTCTCTCTCCAGCCCCAATAGTTGAAGTTTTTTAGTAGGCCATTTATGTGCTGCTTCTACAATAAACACTGAAAATAAAAATTGAATATGAAATATGAAAATAAAAATTGAATACCCAACTACAAACATATTTGTAACCGTGGTGCTTAAATAAAGATATTGCTAGAAAAATTGAATATGAATAATTGTATCCATAAAAGCCAAGAAGTGATAGCACAAAAGAACAAAAGTTGAACAATTTAGAGATACCACAGAAGGGAATATAAGGATCATGGGAAAGGAGGACGCTGAGAATAAAAGGGTGTTGGACATTTAGGTGATTTGGAGATGTGCTAACCAAGTACATAAAAATTGTAAGTACCATCACTATTATAAACATGTAATCCAATAAACAAGCAATTATATTTTACTTTATATTTATGTATTTCATTTGAGGGTTACATCCAACAGTGCTCAGAACTTATCCTGTGCTCAGAGATCATTCCTGGCAATGCTTTGCCAGGGAAGATCATTGTGTTTGGGGAACCACATGGAGTTTTGGGATCAAATATAGGTCAGTTACATGAAAGGCTAATCCAGTACCTGTTGTACTTTCTCCCTAAAATTTTAAAAATAAAAGGATATAGTGTAGAGAAAAAGTTATTCTCTTGGGGCACTGGTTTTGGGTTTAGAGTTAGAATATTAGATGCCCAAAACTCTGTAATAAAAATTTTGTAATTCAGATGCTTTTAAAAATTATGTTGACATTTTAATCAAAAAGAAATTTAATTGAAACAAGGAGACTAAACTACCAAAATGATGCAGCATGAACTCTTTTGTATCTAAAATAATTTTGAAATTCAGTGAACTATATATATACATATATATAAATTGATATAAGTATATATACATATATAAATTGATGTTCACCATGGGAAGCATTTAACATTCTCATTTAAGAAAATAGTAACAAGTAGAATATAACATGAATAAAAATCTTTGGAAAATATGGCTAAGAAGTTAAGACAGAAAAAAATCTAAGACCAAAACTGTATTGTATTCCAAACATTGCCATCTGCCAAACTTAGAAAGTAAGATTGAAAATATTCGTAGCATTATTAATAAAGGGTGGATTGACATGATATTTGAAGATTCAAATAAATCAATAGATCAGGTAAATGTCAGATGTAATAAATAATATGAATTAAAAATGATGAAACTATTATTGAATTAAAACTGCTTATAATAGTTTTAATATACTTATTCCTACAGGGTATAGATATAAATTTTTTAAGGTTTCTTTTTTCAAAAATTTTGTCAAGACTTATTAAATCATAATAATTTACATAATATGATAAAAAACTGTGACAGTATTCATAATTGAGTTTGTCCCATTTATAGGACCAAACATTTGGCAAAGTGAGTTTCCAAAGCTATTTATTGGAACTTTATACAAGATTGAAAATTTTTAAGTGTGGAAAGTGATTAAAAAATTCTACCAAAAATACTTTCCATAATAATCATGATAAAGAGATATAAAGATAGATCTTTATGAACTGTGTGGAATATATTCAATATTGATAGAGTGTAAATATCAAACAAACTTTAGAAGGCTTGAAATTCCACATTACTGAAAAGAAGTTAGAATGGAAAGGATGCTTTTTTTTTGGGGGGGGGTTCACACCCGGCAGCGCTCAGGGGTTACTCCTGGCTCCATGCTCAGAAATTGCTCCTGGCAGGCACGGGGGATCATATGGGGCACCGGGATTCGAACCAATGACCTTTTGCATGAAAGACAAACGCCTTAACTCCATGCTATCTCCCGGGCCCCGAAAGGATGCTTTTCAATGGTCACTTTCCTATTAGCAAATGGCCAGATGACTAAAATACACAGGAAAAATATTGAGATATTAAGCAGAGATATTTTCAGTATTTTCACTCAAACTAAGAATGAAAAGTTTGGAGTTTTTTTTAACAGAACAAGTTTCACTCAAACTTAGAATGAAAAGTTTGGAGTTTCTTAACAGAACAAGGGGTCTTCCAGCTCTTGGCTACATCATAATTTAGCATTCAAAAACTGATCATCACTGGTCTAACTTTGAACTTGGCTTGAACTAGGACTTTATTACAAGCCCTCCTTACGTCGTCCCTGAAGAACAGTTGCTATGCTTTAATATCATTAGTGTATCAGACCTTGTGTTACAAAAGTTTTAAAAATTTCTAAACAGTTTTCTCTGTTTATTTGTTAAGAGTAGCGTTACCTTGGTTATTCATCAAGCCTTCCCTCTGCTAGAGTAATTCCATCAAATTTAAAATTCATGGTTAAATTCTGTGACATGGCAACTTCCATACATGACCCTGTTACTTTAATAGGGATAATAGGTTCTGTAAGGTTCAGCAGAGGACAGGCATTCTCAATGCTCTACTTTAAAAAAATCAGTGGTTCAGGGCATATTGTTCTTGTACTCCTGGTGAACAAAGTCATCTGCTATTTTGTGAAGCTTTATATTCATTCAAGTATATAAGTATATGCTTGACCCATTCAAGTATGCTAGATCTGTAGGCCTAACATTTCCTTTGCAAACAGTGCCAAGGCAGTTCTACTTCATTCATCTCATTAGAACTCCTTCTATGAGCTATTGCAAATGTATTGATTTTTAGCCAGGAAAGAATATTTCCAATCAAAATTAGAGAGCTATTATTCATTTCTATATTCTGCTCTGATTTAATTCACTCAAGTTAATATTGCCAAGCATATTCTTGGTCCTTTTTATTTATTAAGTAATTTTTAAACTGAATCACGACAAGATACAGTTACAAAGTGGTTCATGATTGATTTTCAGTCATACAGTGTATCCACCCATCCCTTCACCAGTGCACTTTTCTTGCCACCATTGTCACCAGTTTCCCTCCAGCCCTCCCCCATGCCTGCTTTTATAGCAATGTTCTTCTTCTCTCCCCTTCTCTTGTTCTTTCTCACTCATTATTTCCTTTCTTTCCCTTTTAGACATCAAGGTTTTCAACATTGTTACTGAAGGGGTATAAGGTATATCACTTTTCCTTCTTTCAGCACCCAGTTCTTGTGCAGAGTGATCATTTCCAAGTATTTTTCTCATCGTGGTCCCTTCTCTGCCCTAACTGCACTCCTTGTGGCAAGTTTCCTTCCACAGACTAATCCTAGACCTTTGTCTCTATTGTTTCTGTATAGCATTACCATACTATCATTTATATATATATACACACCACAAGTGAGAGTGTCATTCTATATCAATTGCTCTCCCTTTTACTCATCTTGCTCAGCGTAATACTCTAATACTCTACACATACTCAATTTCCTTAAACAACTGTATAGTATTCCATCATATTGATGGACCATAGTTTTTTGATCTATTCATCTGTTCTTTGGGCACTAGAGCTGTTTTCAGATCCTGACTATTGTGAACAGTGCTACAATGAAAATAGGAGTAAAATGCCTTTTTTGCGATGTGTTTTTGGACTCCTAGAGTATAGTTCCAGGAGTAGTATTGTTAGGTCATATGGAAGCTGAATTTCTAGGCTTTTGAAGATTATCCATGTTGTTTTATCAAAAAGATGGGCTAAATTCCTATTAGCAGTGAATGAAAGTCCCTTTCTATGAAACTAATATCAACCTGATAGCAGACTGAGGTCAACCAAAAGCAGACAGAGGTCCCACAGAAAAAGAGAATTAGAAGCCTTGATAAACACAGATTCATAGATCCTCAGCAAAATACTAGCAAAAAGAATCCAATAATTTATCAAAAAGATCATATATTATAACTAAATAGGATTTATTCCAGGGATGCAAAGATGATTTAATATATGCAAATCAACCAACATAACACACTATATAAATAAAATAAAAATTATATAATCAGGGCCCGTAGAGGTAGCACAGCGGCGTTTGCCTTGCAAGCAGCCAATCCAGGACCAAAGGTGGTTGGTTCGAATCCCCGATGTCCCATATGGTCCCCTGTGCCTGCCAGGAGCTATTTCTGAGCAGACAGCCAGGAGTAATCCCTGAGCATCACCGGGTGTGGCCCAAAAACAAAAAACAAAAATTATATAATCATATCAGTAGTTGCAGAGAAAGTATTTGACATGATCTAACACACATTCATGATAAAAAAAAACTTTCAAAGAGATGATAAATAAATTATTTTTCTCAATATTCATAGTTGTCAGTGAAACCTATTTCCTGTTCCTACAGATCCTTATGTGGGTATTCTTTTATATTTTGAACCTTTCCAGTTGGACTATACTGAGGGTTTGGCCTTGCTTATTTATTAATCAGGAATGGGAGATAATTTAGATTCAGAGGTAGGTGTTTCCTTGATGACCATATGTTTCAACTAAGATGACACTTGTGAAAACTTTGTGTGTGTGTGCGTGAGTATGTGTGTGTGTGTGTGTGTGTGTGTGTGTGTGTGTGTGTGTGTGTGTGTGTATGGAATGTTATTCTCCAACTTGTTTACATTTGTTAATATATCACTTCCCTAAAACCTCTTGAGAGAGACTAGCTCAAAGCTGGTGCTAACTTCAAATGTGATCAGAAAGCCATAAATTAGACACATGGTCTAAAGACTGAACAGAGAATGGGCATAAGAGCTTATTGTGGGCATCTATTTTTGCTAACATCTTGAAACACATCTAGAACTATTTTCCATGTAGATACTCATGGAAACATCTTTCATCTGAACATTACACTGTGATGATAAAAGTAATAAAAGATACCTTGCACCAGCTAACCCTAGTTAAACCCCTACCACCATATATGAAGCTCTACCCAATGAAAACTGCCTTGAATAATTCTGAGCTCAGACTAGGAGTATCCCTGAGCACTTCCCAGTGTTACCAATCCTCTCTGACCCACTCTTCTAAAGTAAGATATGATATTTATTTTTATTTCCAGGATATAGATGCTTGGGAACAATGTGTGTGTGTGTGGGTGGGGGAACCTTTTTGAGTTCTAAGACATGTCTGTGATTATATTAACACTAACAAAATAAAAAACATTTTAAAAAAACTTTTAAGTAATTTCCAAGTAAGTTTTATAATGCTTGAATGATCATAAAACAAAGATGATTTTTAAACAATATTTCAAGTATAACTTATTAAAGGAGGTTAATTTCTTTTATTACTTCTTAGTCTTTTATGTATTGACCCATTATTTTTGGTTCTGATTCACTTTTAGCAGTTCTCAGTATGTCTACACTAATAACTTTCTCAGTGGTCAAGAGGTTGGGAAAGAGATAAGTTTTTATAAGTTCTTGAGTTGTTTTTTTGTCTCCAAGAAGATGGGATCAAATAAGGGTAGGTCCTTTGATAACTGAAGCTATATGGAAGAATACCAGCAATCCATTTGACAGATGAATTGGTAGGATCTGCTATATTATTTCCTTTCTATTACTTTTTTTTGGTGTCTAGGATATAAGGAATACAAAAGAACTTAAAAAGAAATTTAATTCTTTCACTGTTAATATTAACCACCCAATTATAGTTTGACTGGTTATTTACTTTCAGACTTCATGCATTGACAACCTTGATTGTTTCTCAGAAGTAGTTCTTAATGGTCATGTGGGTAGAGACTTAAATACACTTATTTATTTGTTTTTGTTTCTTTGGTGCCACAACTGGATGTTCTTAGGGTTTACTTCTGGCTCTGATAAATACCTTATACATTGTGCAAAGTTAGAGTAGAGAAGGGTCCACTATAACAATATAGTTGGAGCTATTCATTCTGGACAAGAACTGGGCCCTAAAAGGAATAAAATGATATGTATGGTGCTTCTTCATTAGTAATGGTGCAAATACCAGTGTCAAAAAGAAAAAAGGAGACAGAGAATAAAAGAGTGAGGGAGTGAGAAAGAGAAATAAAGAAAAAGAAGCAAAGTGAATGCCTGTCCCAGAGATACACTGGGATGGGGAAGTGGAAGGGAAACTTGGACATTCGTGATGGGAAAAGTGCATTAGTGAATGGTGATGTAAAGATCTATGTCTAGGGGCCCGGGAGATAGCATGGAAGTAAGGCGTTTGCCTTTCATGCAAAAGGTCATCGGTTCGAATCCCGGTGTCCCATATGGTCCCCCGTGCCTGCCAGGAGTAATTTCTGAGCATGGAGCCAGGAGTAACCCCTGAGCGCTGCCGGGTGTGACCCAAAAACCAAAAAAAAAAAAAAAAAAAAAAGATCTATGTCTAAAATTCAAGTATGAACAACTTTGTATACATGGTGCTTAAGTAAACTGTTTAAAGTACCTTACCTGCTATACTATTTCTTAAGCTTCTGTTTGTATTTAAAAATTAAGCCTATTTGTGGCCAGAGCAGTGGTAGGGCAGGCAGCGTTTCGATCCCTGGCGTCCCATATGCCCATATGATCCCTCAAGCAGGAGCGATATCTGAGCGCATAGCCATGTGTAACCCCTGAGAGTCACTGGGTGTGGCCCCAAAACAAACAAAGAGGCTTCTTTTATTTGTCTTCATTTTACTTTTATTTATTTATTTTTTGAAGACAAAGATGCAAAGAAAGGACAAGGTGAAGTTACAGTGGGAAGGCAGTCATCCATAAACAGAATCATTTTACTTTTTATTTATTTATTTATTTACTTTTGGGTTTTGGGCCACACCCACAGGGCTCAGAAATTGCTGAGCTCCTTGCTTTGCACTCAGAAATTGCTCCTGGCAGGCTCAGAGGACCATATGAGATGCCAGCAATTAAACCCGGGTCAATCCAGGGTTAGTCAGATGCAAGGTAAACACCCTATCACTGTGCTATTGCTCCGGTCCTTTATTTTATTCTTTAATAAGCTAAAGAGCTATGTTTGTATGTTCCAGGACTACTTATTTCTACAGAATAAAGCCTTATTAACTATAGATATGAAATATCTACAGAAAAAATGAATTTTGGGGACACAGCAGTAGGGCATTTCCCTTGTACACAGCCAACCTAGGACAGACACAGGTTCGATCTCTAGCATCCCATTTAGTCCCCTGAGTACTGCCAGGTGTAGGCCCCCAAAAAATCTTGTATTTGATTGACTATAAGAATAGTTATTTTATATTAACACTTCAAACTATATATTTATATTATTTTAATGTATAATAAAACAATATATAGATAAAGATAACCAGTTATTTTCCAGAAGAAGAAAATCTTGACTTTAAGTAAATATACAAACTATACAGTTGGCTCAGGGAATCTTATGAGGGAGAAAACTCAACCAGGTATTTTAATACTCTAATGGCAAGGGGAAGCTATAATTACAAAATTTTAAATATATCTGAATAATATATTTTAATACACCTGTGTCCATCTGTCAGAGACGGATCATTCTAAGACTTAAAGAAATAACAATGTGTGGTTTTTATATGTAGTATGTTCTGCACTAGTAGTTGTCAAACATTTTTGTTTCAAGAAAAAACAATATATTTTTAAAAAGTAAGTTTCTGAGCCAGAGAGATACTAAAAGAATTAAGGTTGTACAAAGCCAATTTTGATTGGAGTTCCCAGTAACAATCATGGTCCCTTGAGTATCACAAAGAGGTCACTCCTGAGCACAGAGCCTGGCATAGGCCTGAGCATCTCTAGATGTGGTCCAAACTCCCCCCTCCCCTGACCTCCAATAATAAATAAATTTTGAAAAGTGACCTTGTCAGCAGAATATTTGTAGTTGCTAATTATTCCTGCATCAATAAAATTAAATACAAATAACGTTAAAGGTTTACCATATTTCAACAAAAATCTGGCACACAGATTTAAAGAGTTTTTTGGGTAAATTTCAAACGATCTACTTTTGAAAATGGCTTTCATCTCTCAATTACATATTTATTTAAATGACAGATAAATCTGTTCACAATGCTTAATATGGTATTATCAAGGCATGCATCAAACTATTTTATTAATTCTTAAATCTGTGAACTATTTCTCTTCATGATTGCCTTGTAGCTCTGATTATAGGCAAAGTGGCAATTATTTTCACTGTAATGTTAAATTTATCTCTTGCTCCCTTTTGAGGTGGTGGTTTTTGGACCTCCCCGGGCTATACTTAGATGCTTACTCCTGATTCTAAAATCTGGGATGAGTCCTGACAGTGCTTGGAGGACCATAGAGGTTGACAGAAAGTGAAGCTGGGTTGGTCATTTGCAATGCAAATACCCTATCTGTGGTACTATAGCTCCAGCACCAAACATGCATTTTTAGAATAAAATATCCCATTGTATCTAATGTTAACTAAATAATATATTTAATTTATAAATTACACAGTAAAAGATGGCAATTTTGCATATATTTGTTATGTATATGTTTGTTTGGAGGTCACAGTGCTTTCAGGAGTTACTTTTGGCTGTATGCTCAGGAATCTCTAATGGTCTGGCTGACAGTGGTCGGCTACCTTTTTTTTTCAACTGAGCCAAATCTCGCCAAAACCATGATTGAAATTTATTTTGAGAGCCACACAGGATGCGCACTGACAGAGGCTAGGAGCAGAGTCCTAACTTCAGGAGCGGTCGTCTGGCACACAGAAGAGCCAAATTTAAAGTGTAAAGAGCCACATGTGGCTCACGAGCCGCAGATTGCTGACCACTGGACTCACTCTGGCAGATCTTTGAAGACTATTTGTGGTGCTGGGGATAGAACTTGGGTTAGCCATATGCAATTCTAGCACCCTATCTCTATACTATCTTTCAGACTCCAACGTGTACTTTTAAATTCAAATAGTATTAAAAAGCATTGTTAGAAAATATTATAGTCCCATTTGATGCAGCCTGTCTGGTCTTTAGTTTCTTGAAAAAATAATTATGAATCCATCTGGCATTTGGAACAAGTCCCCTAACCACATCTGTCTAGTACATTTTGTGGCATCTGTTAATCTTTTATGTGGGGCATTTAAAATTGCTAAAAGTGAAGTCTTTACATATAACTAAAATATAATTCATTAATTTTGATCCTTAAAAGAACATAAAATGGAACAATTCTCTCACACTAAAATTTTCATTTTTTCTTTTAAAACTTTATTATGTGCAGTGTTCTTACTACTGTGATTTGGAACCTTAAAAAGATAAAAATATTCTTTTCCTCCCCTCCTTTACTAGTGCTTTCTATTAGGAGTTAAACATAACACAATGTACTCTTAATATTGTAAAGTATTTTAATGAATCGAGATCATTCAAACCTCAAATCCTTTTTGAATTGGGATATAGAATAAATGAAAAATGTTCAGTAACACATAGATGGTAGTGTCATCAAATATAATGAAACCATTATTATATAGTAGTATCACATTCATCAGTCATTATTAAAGTTCTTCATCCATTCACAGTGCTTAGTGATTACATTCACTGCTTATATTTTCATCAAGCTAGGTACAAAGCTTGTGCTGTGAGATTTTAATTAAGTATTTATGAAACTAAGCTAAGAGCTATTTTATTTTTCCCCAGAAGGAAAATATGACATTAAAATTATAGATAATGTTACCAGTATAAAATAATTATTCTTTATGTATTTTCAAAAGTGGCTTAAATAACTTTCACTCCTATAAAGTATCAAACATTGCAGAATATATCAAGTGAGTCAGTTGTTTTTTAAAAGTAAAGTAACAGGAAATACATTAGCAGAGAAACAGAAACTATCAATGCCAATATTTTTATGCTGATATTTTACTTCTAGCTTTCACAAAGATGTAAAAGGTATTTTTCTATAAAAAATATTTCCCACTAAATCTAGAGAAATATTAGCAAGGTAAAGCATTTACCTTGCATCCAGTTCAATTTTCAAGTTCACAGCACTGCATATATTCCATCAAGTATGACCTGAAACGATCCATGAGCACTGCCAGGTATAAATGATTCCCCCTAAATTATTGCCTCATAATCTTCCATCCTCTTACATTGTGATACTCACTTTGGAGAGAGAGCAGGTAGAAACTCTTTTCTTTTTCCTTTTCCTTTCTCTTATTTCTTCATCTAGCATTAGTAGTTGGTTGCTTGTGTACCACATTCAATCTCTTTCCAAGTTCTTTTTTTTTTTTTTTTGGTTTTTGGGCCACACCCAGTGACGCTCAGGGGTTACTCCTGGCTATGCGCTCAGAAGTCGCTCCTGGCAGGCACGGGGGACCATATGGGAACCGGGGGATCGAACCATGGTCCGTCCTAGGCAAGGCAGCAGGCACCTTACCTCCTGCGCCACCTCCCGGCTCCCCAAGTTCTTTTTTTTTTAGTTTACAATATTTTTATTTTTTCAGTTCAAGTAAGCTTTTAAAGACTTATTTACAATTTATTTACAATTAAAATGTATATTTATTTAAAACATCAAGATAACTATGTATAATTGACAAAATTAATCTTTTCTATAATATATTTTATTTAAACACCTTGATTACATACATGATTGTGCTTGGGTTTCAGTCATGTAAAGAACACCACCCATCACCAGTGCAAC
>PVKC010033318.1:0-14016 GCA_004027635.1 Crocidura indochinensis
TACACACAGACACACACACACACACACACACACACACACACACACACACACACACACACACACACACACAAAGCAAAGCAAAGCAAAGCAAAAAGCCCTTATTTTGTTTAGGTTTGCAAATAAGACAGCTTGCTTCAGTGGGTGAGGCAATGAGAGCATTTTACTGTTCATTGTGGAGTTATCCTGGCTTGAAAATGTACTTTCTGTTTTTTTTCTTTCAATATAACATGTATGTCTCTTTTTATTTCCCCTCACAGTTCTTCTATATTCTAATTTCTAAAAATTAGAACTATTTTACTTTACCAAACATACAATATAAATGCAAGGAAGAACAGAAGATTCCTATGAGAACATGGGCTTTTCTCATAAATGCCACTGTGCTGAAAAACTCCTTCTTCACCTGACACCTTCCTTTTTGTTTGATAGACTCTATGAAATAATGGGACATTTGTAGTTATAATTCAAATAATATGAGTAGTAATCCTATGATCCAAACATGCAATTTACAGACTTTGAGTGAATAAATCACCGAAGTTATCAATTTACTGACAATATAGACAGAGACACATGGAAGGAAAAATGGAAGACTGAAAATTTTACTTATTAATAAACTCTAAAATGAAAGATTTTTAATTTTGCTGTACACTATCATGCAAATGATAGAGAATCAATGAAAGTAAGAAGACATAATAGAAAAGGAAAAATGGAAGGGTTAACTTCAAGAAAACAGTGAGCTATACTTCTCTAAATGGAAAAGTTATCTTAAGAGTTAAAACATGTTTTAATATTTTCAGGATACAGGATGTTCAATAGCAAATTATGTTGCCTATCTCTTAATTATCTCCAAAACTTTATTTCTGGTCTACAATCGTGGTCATCTGTATTCAGATCTAACTAGAAATAAAAGATATGGACATGTAGACATGCCTCTTCCCCCTTAAGAAGAAATGTGACAATACCTTTTTGCTGTTACCATTGTTGTTTTTCTCGGTTTGGCATAATTACCTTCCCAGGCTTATCCAGCAAGATGTCTTGCTATTATCTCTTAAGCATATCTAAAGCACATGCTGGCATCAGAAATTTGAATAGTAATAAGTATTAAAAATCCAAGATCTACTTTCTCAGCTATTCACAAAGGTTGGTGTCATCCTGCAATATATCCTTGTGATTCATAAGGACATCATGAGTGACACTTTTAGCTCCTTGGCCCAATTTATCTGTCAGTTTTGTGGTTATAAATCACAGAATGTCCACATATGATCAAAGTAAGATGTAGATGCTACGGTCTGACACATAAATGGTTAGGGGTCACTGAGAACTGCATTAAAGTTCAAAGATTCTTGATGAGTTCAGAAAATACAACAAATTACCAGTACTCCTGCTTTTCTGTTCCCCAAGGCATCTCTAATTCTTCCAAGGTATATAAAGTTTGTCAGAGGGGTCAATCTATTTCTCCAGACTAGATAGCCTCATTGTTCATATTAAGGGATCAGCAACTGTCTCTCAAATGGCCTTGAATAGAAGTGTCAGTCTAGTTTTTTTTCTTATTCTGAATATCTTAGTCTCTTATTCCATAATAAAATTGGTTCTTAGATGTGATGAAAATTGAATATTAGAAAAAGGCCTTCTAATTAACAAATTCTGTGTTCCTAAATATTAGAACTCCTGGGACATCTCAGAAATTCTAGCATAATATTAATATTTTAAATTAAATTTTTTGAGAAAGAGCTAGTACAAAAAAGAATACTTCCATTTTCCTTTAAAATTCTTTATGCGACTTGTAAACCAAAATTAATTAATTAATTTAAATTAGTAATATATTTCATTTGAAGATACTTCCTTTGCTAGAGGATAGGGGGTGAAATATATCACCAAAGATAATAAATTTAGTAAATATAATGTGCTTAATTCCTTGAATAAACATGCATATTCATGTACAGATGTGCACTAGACGAGAGAGGGGCAGGAAAAAAAATACCTCAAGAAACCTGGCCTATCTCTTGTGACATCCTGGTTTAGTTAAAACATCATGGGAAGACATACCAAAAGAAATGATCATCAAGAGTTTTTGGAAGACAGGCATCAGCAATCGAATGGCCGACATATAAGACGACCTGTAGTGGAACTCAGACTTAGAAGAAAGCGAAGAAACTGGAGAAACAGATGTTCCTGCCAACTGGGACATTGATAAAAAATTAGCTTGAGAAGAATGGAAACAACTCTTTAATGTATCTGATGATGAATCAGACTTGGAAGCATTTTAAATACAGCTACCAGTAATTTTATTTCGATATTGTGTTTATACCAGTTTACGTTGTCAATAAATTATTTTTATCATGCCGCACGTGTTCAACAAAGTTTTTTTTTTTTTCAATTACAATGCTTGGTGTGAAACAAAATTCTATACCCATTTTTAATCGACAATAAGGGGTGCACGTTATACATGGGTGCGTGTAAAACTCGAATAAATATGGTAGTAAAACCAGTATACAAGTGTTGCAGTGGGGAAACAATGCATGACAACACCATGCATGGAGAATGAAGATGACCTGAAAAGCCTCTCAGATAAGGAGTATAGAGTATTAATATGGAGGATGCTCAAAGAACTCTAAGCAAGCATAGATCGATCTGAACAGATCATAATGACAAAACTTACAACTGAAATAAGAGGTCTGAAAAACTCAGTAGATGAAATGAACACCTCAATGAAAAGCCTCTCCAAAGGAACAACAGCAACTGAAGAAGGGGTCAGTGAGCCAGAGGATGAGATGCAGAACAACTCCATACAGCGGAAGAGATTGTTGTTAAAGAACCTTAAAGCAAATGATCAGATAATGAAGAAAGTACTCAAAAAATGTGAACAGATAAAAATAGAAGTCTTTGATAGACTCATAAGAAGCAACATAGAAATTATTGGAGTCCCAGGGGCTCAAGAAGAGAATAGTAAGAAGAATTGGAATAATTGTGAGAAAAGGAGGGAGAAGGGGAAGAAGAATAAAAAGAAACATGAAGAAAGAAAAGTGGAGGAGGAGGAAGAAGAAGATGAAGAAGAAAAGGAGAAAGAAGTGGGAGGAAGGAAATAAGAGGAAGAAGAGAAAGAAGGAAAAGAGAAGAAAAAGAAGACAAGAAAAGAGAAAGAAGGGAAAGAAGAGGAAGAAGAAAATGAAGAGGATGAGAAAGAAAAAAGAAGAGGAAGAATTAGGAGAAGAGAAGGAAGAAGAAGAGGAAGAAGAGAGAAAAAAAGGAAAATGTACTGAAGATTTATTTTTAATTTCTTTTCTTATAATAGTGTCTTTGTTTAAGTACTGTGATTATAAACCTGTCTGTAGTTGGGTTTCAATTAAAAAATTTAAAAAATAATTGTAATCCTATCTCCATAAACATTATATAATAAAATGTTGATAGAATTACATTGTAAAAAATAAAATAAAAATGATAAAAAAAGAAAGTCAGAGAGTTAATCAGATCTTGAAGTGAAGCATATTTAATAAAATAGGCTCATTCGGAGCCTAATAAGCAAAGTTTATTTGACCCTTTAAGAAAAATTAATTCTACATTAGTAAACCTAAAATTCCTTTTCAAAATTTCATAAGTTGATAATCATTTTGATGTTTCAAAGATATAGTTGAATTTGAATCATTATTTTGTTGTTTAAAAGTTATTGTCAGATTCAAATTTTCCTCCAAAGTAAACTTGACTTTGGAACACATTTGCCTCCTCTATGCTAAACTCTTACTGGAAAATATCACAATTGTCATTATGTTCAAAATGTTTCATTTATTCCATGTTTTTTTTTTTCAAATGAAGGATCGGTAGCTGAAATGTGGAAAGTTTCAAATTTACATTATTCATGTAATTTTGAGGCAGGTTTTTAGAATGGTCCTACCCACCCCTTTCCAATCCCTATCCAACTCTGCCTGCTTGAAATGCTTTTATACACAATCCATGATTATGTAAACTAGTGTTTATTTCCTACAAAAGTTATGAGTTCTGTCTTTGCTGGATGAAGTTATACTTGAACATTCTATTTATAATGAAAAATAATCTTATGATTGTTAAAGTTAAAAAACTAAAAAATATTTTATTTGACCATTTATTCCCTTTTAATTTCAATGAACAGAATACATTTAAATAATAACATCCTCGCATTTTTTTTAATCTCTGTATGAGATAGGAGGCTGTTTCACTTGTCAAAAGTTTAGAACTTCAAACCTAACATTGTTCTTTATAATTAGAAGCTGACAACAAAGAGGATATTCCAGCAAAGACAGAAACTATCTGGCTAGTATTTAGTAAAATGGAGTGGGTAAATTATTTATTTGCCTTTACTTGATATCTTAAAGAAATTGGAATATTCTGCTTACAATTTTGACATAATTATTAATTTTAATAATCTCTATAGCCAAATTCCATCATGTGTAAGAGACAACAATATCTTCATGCAAATAAAAGAAATATTTAAAGTAAAGTACTTCTGTGCACTATTTGTTTTCCCCCACACCTATATCCTATAATAAAGATTATAATTACTTTAACTGAAACTATGGCTATAATTACATAATAATTTTTGTTCCTCAAGAAAGAAACCCCATTTTATAGTGGGTGATAAATAAATAAAATCTCCAAACAAATTCTCTGAGGAATAGATTTTTTTGCTTTGCATAGTATTTTAATGCATGTGCAACATCAACCTGGGCCTAAATCCCAAGTTGCCCTGAGTCTAAATAATCAGCCCTCCCTCCAAGGTGGGGTTGAAGATGAGGTGGGGTATGACTGACCAAACATTGACTGCAAAGCTAAAGGGCTGCTTTGTCCTTGAGACACATATAAAGACTCCTTCTAGGCCAGTCTATGGCCTCTCCACCAGCAATGGGAAGGAGAGTTGGGAAGGGGATCTGAACTGGATAAAGAAGCCCTAGTGTTTCTGTGTGTGTGGTGGGGAGTGCTTTATTACAAACTGAAAGTATAGTTCTGGGTGTCCAGTCTGGAAGATGTTCCTAAATCTGGGCCAGGCTCAGGAAAAGATCTAGGAATGAGGCTGGGTATGGTCAGTACTGAAGAGAGGTCCTGGACTGGAGTCTGAGAGGGTGTGGCTAGGGTCAGTGATCAGAGACTGGCTTGATAGGGAAGAGACAGGGAAGGCCTGGTTGGGACATTACCCTGGACTGAAATTTCATTTGCAAACAATGTGTATTATTAATTAGATAGTATAAATTATGACAGTTGTCGCTCATCCTTGATTATTTTTGTGATTAAAAGTGAGCTTGGAATTGTATTCTAGATAAAAGATCTATCCACAATTATGCTTATAATCCCCATGTTTCGGTTTAATATGATCCTTTACAGAATACCTCTTTATATATCTTAGTTATTTCTTAAGCCCTGAATAATTACTTCAGACATTATAAAATTACCAAGACACCAGTATTGTGCTAATTTATCACTGAATCTTTAAAATAAAAGGTTAGCATAAAACTTACTTTAATAATACTTCCACTTAATGAGCTCTATCTCTATGTATGCTCTATAACCAATACAGAAATATACTAATGAAACAAATAGTAATTATTCAAAAATTTAAGAAATAGCATGCCTTACAGGCTTTTGAGGAGACAACATATTTTTTATGAGACAACAGTTAATTGGTTTGTTAGTTACTTAATTACATTGTTAATATGTTTGGGGTCCTAAAGAATAATACATACTTTTCATTATGACTGGATCAGATGGGAATTGCATTTTAGTTTAATGGAAAAAATTACTAAAACATATAGAGTTGGGAAAAATAAGTTAAGGTTAAGAGAAGTCAATCACTTTAATGGGAATTTACAAGTATATAAAATTATTTGAAAATAAAGATGGATCTTAAAATGAGATGATGTCAAATATACAAAGAAGATGTTCACACCCCATTTCAGGACACTGATAAATTATAACTTAGCAATCAATAACAAATTCATAACTAATCTAATGGACATATTCTGGGCCCTCAATAATAAGGACGGAATTGCCTACATTTAGAAAAAATATGATTTGAGAATTGCAGTGAATTGAATTGTGTCTCAAAGAATTTGTGAGAATTGTGTATCACAAAGATTCATATGTATTCATAAACTCAAAATATAGCCTTCTTTAGAAGATGTAACTAGTTTAGAATCTTAAAATAAAGCAATTCCAGAGCCAAGAAAGTTTCTAAATATTATGACTGAAGTCATTTTCAGAATAGAAAGCACAAATGCCCTTTGCACTCCTTTGCTTAATGCAGCACTATTTATAATAACTAGAATCTGGAAACAATCCAGATGCCTGACAACAAATGAGTGGCTAAAGAAACTGTGGTACATATACACAATAGAATACTATGCAGCTCTCAGGAAAAAATGAAGTAATGAAACTTGCCTCTACACAGATAGACTTAGAAACTATTATGCTCCCTAATTGTTTGTAGCCATGGTTCTTAAATAAAGAAATTATTATTAAAAAAGAATATAAAGCACAAAGAAACAAAGAAAAAGATATACGAGGATGGAGATAACTGGAGGAATTTATAGAACAAAGAATAAAAATGTTCATGTAGCTGCACCAGAAGTTAGTTAAGAGGTATAGATGCACTCTCCATCAATCTTCAGAAGTATTTGAACCTAATAGCATCCTAAATTATAATATTGGTTTTCCTAAACAAATAAAGGAGACAGTATACACACCTAAAATGTGCTATTTTGTTTTTTATAGATGTAGAAAATTAACTCAGGGGCCTCTCAGAGACATCTAAAAGTGCAGGGCTGCACTATTGAGGACTGACGAAGTGAGAGGAAATGAGCATATGAAGACAGGATTTATCTCCAAATTTAACATAATTTATTTGAAATCCTTAACTTAAAAAATGATCCTATGTCAAATAATTAATAGTAAAAAGCCTAGATTAAACAGTAAACTTGTAAATCACACACATATTAAGTAAATGATAGTAGGGAAAAGATAACTAGCTTGACTGTCTTAGTGTAGCAGTACTTTTTATCAGACATTATTTATGTATATTTTTAGAAAAAGGACTCATTATACCTAATTAGTTATAATTTGCATATTGTTCAGGACCAGCACACAGCTTGGATTGGCCTGCAATCTAAAGTTCATACAAAGGATAGAGTGATATAACACAGCAGTAAGGCATTTACCTTGCATGCGGCCAACCCAAGAAGAACCTGGTTTGATTCCTGACATTCCACAAGATCCCCTGAACCTGCCAGGGCAATTTTGGAGCACAGTGCCAGAAATAACTTCTGACCACTTCCGAGTATGCCCCACCCCAGAATTAATGTTTATAGATATTTAGTATAAAATGAAGAAATACAATGAGTTGTGTAATATAGGGATGTTTATGATGTAAAATGAACTCAAAGTGAATTAAGCAGTTTAATGCATTGTATATTAAGAAGATCTTTGCAGTTTGTAGTGTATATTTGGCCTGTTTTGAGAAATCAAAATTTTGTTGACTGTTTTATTTAGCTACTTTATTTATTTTGATTTTAAAAGCACATCCTATTATGCTCAGTGGTTACTACTGGCTCTACTCTCGGGAATTATTTATAGCAATTTTCAGGGGACCTGACACAATACCAGAGATTTAAGCTTGTCAATTATGTACCAGGCAAATGTCCTACCCATTGTTCTCTCTCCATGCCCTGTTTTAGAATTTAGCTCTTGGGGGGTGGGGGTGGTTGTTGGAAAGGTTATAGACATATGAAAGGATTTAAAGACCTTTTATGTACCCAGTCAAGTTCAATTCCAAAACTATATGACCCCCCTAAAAAAGTATCATTCACTGGGTAAAACCCTGGAGGCTCCAATTGCAGGTTGTGGATTTGGTGGCCCCCAAGCACTTCTACCTTTTTAAGATGTAGAAAACATGCCTTGAGTTCTGTAAGCTGTATAAATGGTCATAAATAAGAGGAAAAAATATAGACTTTGATCTCTAAAATATTTGGAGGTTAACAACATGATTTAAATGATTAAAATAGACACAATTGCTGACATTCTAGAATTAACTAGAAGGTCTTTGGTAATGACTATTGTAAAGGAAAAGAAGTGAGAACAAATTTGTTAAATCCAAGTGCCATTTCTGCTGTTGCAGCAAGATAAACTAAAAACAGTTATCAGATATACTAACTGTAGAGGTAGGAGTTTTTTAAAAAATAAATATATTCAATAAATTGGTGAAATGGAACTTCATTGTAACTCTGACTTCCTCTGGATCTTATTTTGCTATTTGGCCCATCAGTTATTGGAAATGTCAAGTGATTCTGAAGACCACCTGGAGTTGCTTTAACTTCAGTCCCCAGAGAAGTCTCAAAAGGTCAAGTATGATCTCCTACTGCTCCTCAGATGCCTTTACATTGCACTGAGTTCCTAGTAAATCCTAGTAAATTCCTGTAAAATTCACATGTGCCAATCCTCTGGAAAGAAATGACAGTTTCTTTCAATTTTGAAAAACAAGCTTTTTCTTATAGACTCAAGGGACTATTCCTACATTTTGAAAATTTATTTCAAAAGATTAAAAGCTATAAAAATTTAAATAGATATTTAAAAGTTCCCTCAAAGCAAATTATGTATACAATGCACATTTAAAAATTGGTATCAAATCTCACAGTAAAATAATCTTTTTATGTGAATTCAGAAGTACATAATAGTCATAATATTTCAAAATATATATTCATATATCAATGCATATACATAAACTTATAAATATTCACAATATATGTGAGTCCTGTACTGCATTGATCACTGATAACAGCTCGTCAAAGTAATAAAATTAGCAACTAAGGTCTAATGCAAGTCGAAGTTAAGCTAAGTCACTTAAATATTAGTTATTTAATTATTATCAAAACCCTATGAGATAGTTAATGCTATTTAATTCAGTTTTTTTTTATTATTTTCTTATATAGCCAATACCACACCTTAAAGAAGATACAAACCAAAGCTTACTCTTTAATTTCATTTAAGAATTTATATATTTAGCATCTTTACTTGCAAGTCTTGGAATCACATTCTTAGATAAAACCTCTTCTTTATAAAAAAGAGATGCAATCAAACAGTTATGAACATCAAAGGAACTATTTGCACCCCAAGTCAATACCAGTCTTCATGCTAGAGGGCAAACACATTTATATACTCTTGCAAAGGAAGAGTTTAAGTTTCTGAAAAATAAACAAACACACATAGACTCAAATAAAAAACCTCATCTTACTATTTTTAATTCTTTTTTTTCACTTCACTTTCGTTTTCACTTAGAACTTAACCCTATTTCTTTTTTTGTGTGTGTGAAACATGTATTGGTGCTATTCAAAATAGAGTTAAGAGAGACGGGGCCATATTAAAGAAAAACATATTGTTTTGTCTTTTGGTTAATTATTTTAAGAAGAAAATAAAATGTGTGAACAACATGGTTTGAGCAAGATCCTGACAGCCATCTTGCAGGTCTTTTATAGGGGATATGCTTCATTCTCTTTGCTGGGAAAATTCCCTGTATGTGTCGAGAAGAATTATACCCCAGGCTGTAACAGTATGAAAGGATGTCACAGCCCAAAATTGAGAAGTCTATGACTGGAAGCTGCTTTATGGAAAGTGTTATGGAAAGTGTTGTAGGGTAGGGGTGAAGAGGAGTTTATAAGATTTTCACTGTGAGGAAATGATAGGTTTCTAGGAGTATTGGTACCTGGAATGTATATTCCTGGAGAGTTTTTTCTCAGACTAGTGCTGTATGCCTCTAGTTCCAAATTCTAACCACCAGTACTAATTTCTACTTTGGCTAGCTTGTTCCAGGAAATTGAAAACTGTTTCAGCTATGCTGAATCTATTATAGTTTCCTATGTTCCTATGTTCAAGTGTCATTTTATACTTCTAACTTGGATTGTTTTGCTTCTTATTTATTTCCACTTCATTGAAGTGACTCAGTCACTTAAGAAAGTATTTATCAACTAGTTCAACTTCTATGGATAAGAGGATGAGATTTTTCTTTAAAAATGTAAGAATAAAACTTTTCTATGATTCAGTGATTCCACTTTTTTGTTTTAGTCTTTGAGTAAACTCAGGGCTTATTCATGGCTCCATGCTCAAACATCACTCTTGGAATTGCTTGGAGACTAAATGCCTTGCCCAAAATCTAACTGGATTTGTTTGCATGGAAGACATATGACATAAGACTTAGACTATCTGGACCCTGTGATTTCACTTTTGACATCTGCCCTCCAAAAGACAAATACAAATATTCACAGATATATGCACACATGTTTATTGTAGAACTATGTACAATGATTAGGATATGGAAACATGTTCCATATCCTTTATGTTTCCATAAAGGATAAAAAATCTGGCGAATCACTTATTCCATAAAGGATACAAAATGTTGTGATTTTTCATACAGAGAAAATATTAAAAAATATGAAATCTTGCAGATAATTTTAACATGGATTTAACTAGAGTGAATCATGTTAAGCAAAATAAGTCAAAGGAAAAAAGACAAATACTGGATCATCTCCCTCATCTGTGGTATACCAAGGAACAAATCAATGTAGTAAGTAGACAGTGTCAAAGTCTAACTCTTTGACTTGGATTTTAAAACTATAGTTTTCAAATAGTGGAAGAGACTAGAGTAGGAGGTAGGAAGAGGCAGCCTAGGTGTGACATAAAGACAGTGGTGGAAACTTTGCTATTAATGTAGACAGAATAACATTAACACCAAAGCCATTAACATTAACATAACCATAATTATATTACTTAAACTATAATTATTTAAGAGAGATATTGAAAAACAAAGAACATTTTCATCAAGTGATCTGAAGCCTATGGGCCATTCCCAAGAAAAATTTATCCCTGTCTGACATACTCTAAGCTCGATACTAGAACAGAGTTTATAAAAGAAAAAATGTGATATGAGAGGTAATTAGCTCATATCCAGAAATATAAATGGCCAATTCTATTCTTATTTGGATATTATATTGTTGTTGTTTTTTAAGTTGTCAGATATTTAACTCAGAGCTTTCACATGCATTGCAAGCATACTATCACTGAGCTATATATCATTATGAAATTAATTAAAGTGATCAGGATAGAGTGGTTAATCATGTCTTCACTATACTTATTCATAAACTAATGGTCTCCTGTAGAGAATTTTCAGACAAAAAAAGCTGTACATAAAGAAAAGTCTTACCTATTTGATCTGTCTTTAGTGTTTTTTTTTTCTACAATGTAGGAGTGCCTGTATCACTCAGTGTGCAGAGTCAAAGACCAAAGCCAGCAAGGCAACTTCAAGAAATCATATACTATTGACTGATGACAGTGACTTCAATGGTTGAAAGAGCTAAATTAATATGTCCAAAATTATTTTCTCTTTAAAATGTAAGTTATAAAAATAAAAAGTATGAAGAATTGATGCAAGAAAGAATTACTGCATCAGTCCTTGCTAAAGAAGGGTTTTTATAAATTGAAAGCCACCACCACTGACTGTATCTAGGAAAATGGGCAGCATATCACTTGCCTGAAAATTGATTTCATCACTTAACTGCACTGGCCTCAGCTAAACTCTTGTGGAACAAGATGTATCAGTAAAATAGCACAATAGACAAGGAGATTATAAATTTAGAATACAAAGTAAAAATGAAATACTATGGGGCACTTATAGATGACTAGAGATAAAATCCCCTTGGACACAGTATCCTATATTTGATTCCTGATACTTTGTATTTGTTTCTTCTAGTAATAATTTTTATGCACTAAACAAGAAATAACCCCTCGGCACCACCATGTATGGTTCAAAAGCCAATATATATAGTCTAAATTTACTATATTTACTATGTATATGTGTACACAATATAATACATATAAACATATATAACACACATAACATGTATGTTTATACATAAAATACACATAATACAATGCATATATGTAAAATAGTATAATGTGCATATAATATGCACATGTGTATATAATATATAGTAATATATTTTAAAAAACATACAAATAAGGTTATTAAATGAATATCATAACACTTGAATACCAATTCAAATTAATAACTTGTAGGTATCACTGTAGATGATAATAAAAATGATAGATCAAGTCAAATTATAGTCTAACAACACTAAAGATGAATATAGGTGAACTATTTTAAATGATCTCATTGAATATATATAAATGAAATATTCAAAATTATGCAGCAAACCCTTTGAAGTGAAAGAAAAATTACTATTATCTATAAATAAGATTAGAATCAAAATTTATGAACACAGAAACATGCTTGTTTAACAAAGACAAATAGATCACTAGTTAATATTTTTTTACCTACAATATGTTTAATATATCTTGTTTTCATAAATACTTTTTATTGTTCTATCAGTCATTTCTGTATCAATGTTGGTGGTTTTGCTTTAAAATTCAGATACTGGGGACAGAGAGATAGCACAGTGGTAGGGAGTTTGCCTTGCACTCAGCCAACTGATGGTGGTTCAAATCCCTGCCTACAATATAGTCCCAATGCCTGCCATGAGCGATATTTGAGCACAGAGCCAGGATTAACTCCTGAGCACCGCTGGATATGACCCAAAACAAAAACAAAAATAAATAAGAAAGTAGAAAGAAAAGAATGAAAGAAAAGAAAGAAATTAAAAAAGAAAGAAGGAAGGAAAGAAAGGAGAGAAAAAGAGAGAAGAAAGAAAGAAGAAAAAGGGGCCGGGCGGTGGCGCTGGAGGTAAGGTGCCTGCCTGCCTTGCCTGTGATTGCCTAGGACAGACCGCGGTTCAATCCCCCCTTTTTCCCATATGGACCCTCAAGCCAGGAGCGACTTCTGAGTGAATAGCCAGAAGTAACCCCTGAGCGTCACTGGGTGTGGCCCAAAAACCAAAAAAAAAAAAAAAAAAAAAAAAAAAAAAAAAAAAAAGAAAAGAAAAAAGAAAAAGAAGAAAGGAAAGAAAAAGAAAGAGAGAGAAAGAAAGAAAGAAAAAGAAAGAAAGAGAGAAAGAAAGAAAAAGAAAAAAGAAAGAAAAAGAGGAAAAGAAAAGAAAGGAGAAAAAAGAAAGAATGAAAGAAAAGAAGAAAATTTCACATACCTTATTTCTTATGCTCTACAAACCTTAAGTGAAGACAATGTGTATTTTTGAATATTTTATCACCTTAGAAGAATACACAAATATAAGCAACAGATTTGAAACCACAATTGACTGAGAGGACACTGCAACAACAAGATAGTGAGTTTGAAGTTTTTTAGATTGCTTTATTCAAAGTTTGTACCTCCAATTAAAGAGAAGAGTTTAAATAGATCTCTTTGTTTTGTTTTGTTTTTGTTTTGGGGATACATCTGGCGGTGCTACATCCTGGCTTTGTGATCAGAGATCGCTCCTGGCAGACTCTGGGGACCATATGGGATATTAGAGATGGAATCCGGTTCGGTCCCAGGTCAGCCACATTCAAGGAAAATGCCCTAACACTGTGCTATTGCTCCTGTTCAAAATCTCTTTATTTTTGATAATTGGTAATGTTCATCAAGTGATTATCCAGTGACTTATTACTGTACTAAGAACTTCACATATCTTGCTTAATTTTTATCATCTAAAAGAAACTGAGCTAGAAAACGTAAGTAACCTAAGTTAGTTATACAACCTACAAAATCAGAGTAAAAATTCCTTCCTTCCTTTCTTCCCCCCTCTCTCCCTTCTTCCCTCCCTCCCTCCCTCCTTCTCTCTTTCTTCCTTTCTTTCCTCTTTCTTCCTTCCTCCCTTTCTTCTTTCCTTCCTTTTTCTTCTTTCTCTTCCTTTCTCTCTTTTTCTTTCTTTCTTCTTTCTTTCTCTTTCTTTCTTTCTGTCTTTCTCTTTCTTCTTTCTTCTCTTTTTCTTTTTTCTCTTCCTTTCTCTCTTTCTCTTTCTTCTCTTTTTCTTTTTTCCTTTCCTTTCTCTCTCTTTTTCTTTCTCTTTCTTTCTTTCTTTCTTTCTTTCTTCTTTCTTTTTTTCTTTCTTTCTTTCTTTCTTT
>PVKC010033319.1:0-14006 GCA_004027635.1 Crocidura indochinensis
TTTGAGCACCATCTGGTATGGCCCTAAAAGAGAAATTCAAGAAAATGTAAAGTGGAGAGAATTCTTTCATATGAGTAATGTGGAAAGGCCTTCACTGTGCTCTTTTTTTGTTATTGTTCATTTTTGGTACACACCCGACAGCACTCAGGGGTTACTCCTGACTCTACACTAATAAATCGAACCTGGCAGGATCAGGGGCAATATGGGATGCCGGGATTCAAACCACCAACCTTCTGCATGCAAGGCAAACAAAGGCTTTACCTCCATGCTATCTCTTTGGCCACTTCACTGTGTTCTTACACCTTATTTATAAGAGTGTTCATATTGAATACTTTATATGTGTACATTTTTGGGAAGGTCTGAGCTTCTGACATCTTACTATATATAGAAGAAATCATAATGGAGAGGGATCTTATGTAACGACTGTGAGAATTAATTAAATTCCTCACTTCATTTATTCCTCAAAGTCAGTGCTTAGTCCTACTTTGCACAAAGGTTGGTCCTAGCAGTGGGGGTTAGGGTATGGGAAACCATATGGTAGGTGAGCAGCAGAAGGTTTCCACCCAGAGTCTTGTAGCAGAGCACTACCAGACTGAGAGCAAGTGGCCTTTTTGCTGCTGGCCTGCAGGGGAATACAGCTGTCTTAGAGCCTGCTCCTGTCCTGGGCTCCCAGGGGCTCAGGACTGAAGTTCCTCCCTATAGAGCAAGGCCAGCACTCTTGTCCTAGTCACATCCTGATCCCAATCCCATTCTGTTTCCTTAGAAAGAAAGGAGTTTCTTTTTTGTTTATTGTTTTTTTGGGGTCACACCTGGAGGCACTCAGAAGTTCCTCCTGACTCTACTCTCAGAAATCATTCCTGGCAGCCCTCAGGACAATATGGGATGCCACAGACCAAACCTGGTTTCGTCCCAGGTCGGCCTCATGGAAGGCAAATTCTCTACCCCCGTGCTGTTTTTTCCACCCTGAGCAAAGAGTTTCTATCTTTTTGTATTCATGTGGGTCTGGCCAGTGTCCAGGGTTGCAGCCCATCAGGTATTTCTATCCTCAGTGCAGGCACTTCCAGTCAGGGCAAGGATTTGTGCTTTTCCGCTGGTGCTCACAGCAATGTCTTTCTTACAGAGATTTATGCCAATGGCCTTGCTGCTGCTCTTGGTAATAATATAGACAAGTGAAGATGGAACTACACCATTTGAAATCCTATTCCCAGGTAGGGCGAAAGTGTGAGCTTAGAGAAGGACAGGGTGGGAGGACATGAGTGCACAGAACCCCAGTGCTTCACTCTGTTATTTGAGGCTACTTTTCTCCTAGTTTGCTGTGTTTGCTTTGAGGGTCACACCCAATGGTTCTCAGGCCTTGTTCCTGAATCAGTGTTCTTGGGTCACCCGTGGCAAGTATTAGACCATATGGGGTTCTGGGATCCAGCATTGACCTCCTGGTTATATGGACTCCTACTATGTGCTAATGAAATCCTTGATCCCAGGATTTCTTCTATAAAGCATCATTTCTGCCTCATCTGGTTTCAGCTCTATTACTAATTTTTAGTTCTGCCACCACAGCAATTTGGGGATTCTCTGGCTCTGCTCTCAGGTGTCCTTTCTACTTTGTGTGATGGATCATACAAGGAATCTGACGTTCTCTCTGGACCAGCCAAGTGCAAGGCAAGTGCCCTCCTGGCTGTTTTGTAGGTTCAGCACAAAGTTCTTCATTTGCATTTTGCTTAAGCTTCCAGATGATTGGCTGATGCCTGGGCACTTGTCTTCTCACTGTCTTCATTCAGGACCATCCACAGAAGTCTGGCACACATAGCGGGTTCCTAAGTGAAAACTCTGGGTGAAGAATTTTCTGATTTACTAGAAATTATGTTGCTGGGTCCTTTGTTGTGAGTGTAGTTCTTTCTTTGTGCTGTTCTATCTCAGATTGTTTATCCCATTTTCAATACTAGGTTATACTTGGTTCTGTACTACGGAGTTACTCCTGACATTTAAGCGATCCAAGTCTAAACCAGACATTGACCTTGGATTGTTCCTATCTAGAAATCCCCGGTTCAGTTTTGAATGTATATTGGCTGAACTTCAAGGATTACTGTAGCCTGTCACCCAGGATATATAAAGGTGCCTATTTAAGTACTGACTTTGAGGCAGGTTCCTTCTGAGTGTAGAGAATAGAGGACATGAGTCTCTTTAGGGAACTGAGAGGTTCCTTCTCTACTCCTAGAAGTTGGGTGAGCTTGGGCCCTGACCCCTCCTGTGTGTGCTGCCTCAGGACATGGTGACCTTCCCTGATGTGGCTGTGAGCTTCTCCCCAGAGGAGTGACTGTGCCTGGATGCCCCTCAGTGGAAACTCTACAGAGATGTGATATTGGAGACCTACCAGCATCTGCAGGTCATAGGTAAGCACTTCCCTGGTTCACCTAAGTTCTGAGTTCTTAAATAGCTAAAGAGTCCCTTGGAGAAAATCAAATATCAGTCAGTTATTTGTATTCAATAGGGGACCTGACTTTGCAGTTCCCCAACTTCAAGCCCCTCCACATTGTTTTAACCTCCCAGGTCTGACTTTCTGTCTTAGATGAGTCCAATTCAGTAATTGTAAATTATTCCACTGTGCTAAGAGATAGTACATCGTGTATGGTGTTTGCCTTGGCCTCTGTGAACCAGGTTTGATGCTGGCTGCACATTGATCTTATAAGCCTTCAGGGATTATCCTTGAGCCTAGAGCTAGGTTTCTTCCCTAACCGCTATGAGTACATCCTACAATTCTCCCAAATGCAAGTCATTTAATTTTTGTAAGTTTGGAGAAGATCATGACCATACATGGGAGTACTTAGCATTTAGAAACGACTCCTGCCATTATTCGTGAATACTTGGAGTGCTAGTGATCTAACGTCTCTACCAGTCTCCCAATTCCCAATGAATCTAAATTAATTGCGAGCAGGTTTGACTTATATTTAGGCTATCAACACATCAGCGCCTCCCTGTATTCTTTGGCTGGTGTAGTGCAGTGATCAAACTTGAGGCTCCTGTATTCAAAGTATGTTTCCTAATTATACTGTGTTCAAAGCGGTATTTTTCTTTTGTTGTTTCTTTTTGTGGTTGGTTCTTTGGGGGTATACCCAAAAGAGGTCAGGCTTTCATCTGTCTCTGCACTCTGGAATCAATCCTGGCATGACTTGGTTGTGTTGGGGATCAAGCCTTGAGTGTCACTGAAGAACCTACATGCCTCTGTCCTATATTATCAGCATAGTGTCACTATCTAATTGGTCCAGAAACTAAGGCAATCCCAGAGGTATGTGAGTTCGATGGATTTGGTGGTGAGAAACAGGCCACATTCTGAAATGATTGTGAATCTCAATCCAACTTTATTGAATGCTATAGTGAGGTTTTAAACATGATTTTCATGTGTGAGACCACATACATGTGTTTTCTCCATATTACAATGCTTGAACCTTCTTCTTAGTAAAAGCTTATCACTTCCTAATGTTTGATCTATAAATTTTACAAAATATATTCATAGACCTTCAATTTTGGTTACAAACCTTCTGAAACATATGCTTCAATTAAAGAGGACAGAGAGAAGTCTCTGTTTGAGCCAGATTCTTACCTGGTATTAAAAGGGTAAATCTTTTTTTTTTTTTAATTTTGAATCACACCTGGTGGTTTGCAGGATTTATTCCTGGCTCTGTGCTCAGAAGTCACTTTAGGTAGGCTCAAGGGACTATGGAATGCTAGTATTCAAACCACCATCCTGCCTGTGTTGGCCTTGTGCAAGGCAAATCCTTACCACTGCACTATCACTCCGGCCTCCAAAAGGTTAAATCTTTTTTTTTTCTTTTGGTTTTTGGATCACAACTGGCAGTACTCAGGGGTTACTCCTGACTCCACTCTCAGAAATCGCTCTTGGCAGGCATGGGGGACCATATGGGATGCCGGGATTTTTTTTTTTTGGTTTTTGGTTTTTTTGGGGCCACACCCATTTTGACACTCAGGGGTTACTCCTGGCTATGTGCTCAGAAATCACTCCTGGCTTGGGGGAACCATATGGGATACTAGGGGATCGAACCTCGGTCCTTGCAAGGCAGACATCTTACCTCTAGCGCCACCTTCCCGGCCCCGGGATGCCCGAATTTTAACCAATGCCCTTCTGCATGAAAGGCAAACGCCTTACTTCCATTCTATCTTTCTGGCCCCAAAAGTTGAAATCTTAACATCTCAAAGGTTTTACTCTCTCATCTCAGATCCTGATGGCTAATTCTAACATACATTCAAAGATTAGCTAGTTTCCAGGTGTTTCTATCAGGGTTCCTTTCATTTAATCGAGAACGGACATCCTTTTAACAACTAACTTCAGTTTGAGTATTACAAAGTTATTTTTACTTATTAGATTGTTTGTTTATTGTTTTGTTTTTTTTTTGTTCTATACCTTGTAACATTTAGGGGCTACTACTGGCTCTGTGCTCAGAAATCACTCCTGGCAGGCTCAGGGATCATATGGGATGCCAGGAATTGAAACTGGATTTGGCTTGGATTGTTCCCATGCAAGAAAAATGTTCTACTGCTATGCTATTTCTCCATCCCTTACAAAGTTATTAATCATTTAATTGTTTATTTATTGTCTTGGTGTCTCATCCAGTGGCACTCAGTGCTACTACTGGCTACTACTGGCTCTGTGCTCAGAAATTACTCCTGGCTGTCTCAGGGGACCATATGTGATTCTGGGATTCTAACCACTGTTTTCCTGGGTTGGATGCGTGCAAGGCAAAAGCCCTCCTGCTGTGCTATCTCTCCAGCCCCAAAATTATTTTTATGTATTCTTGATGCAAACTTTTCCAGGAAAAGGGTAATATCATCAAAGCTACATTTGCTTATACTAATTCTTTCATCAGAAGGTAAATGCTCAACTATAAACATTCTTAGCACAGCAGATGAGAGTTTCCTATTTAGGCCAAATAAATGTTTGAAACTCCCCACAAGCTAAGGTTGAAATATACAACAATTGGGGCCAGAGAGATAGCACAGTGGCATTTGCCTTGCAAGCAGCCAACCCAGGACCTAAGGTGGTTGCTTCTTTTTTCTTTTCTTTTTTTTTTTTTGGTGTTTGGGCCACACCCGGTGACGCTCAGGGGTTACTCCTGGCTATTCGCTCAGAAGCCGCTCCTGGCAGGCACGGGGAACCATATGGGGAACCGGGGGATCAAACCGCGGTCCATCCTAGGTTAGCGCAGGCACCTTACCTCCAGCGCCACCGCCCGGCCCCAGGTGGTTGTTTCAAATCCCAGCATCCCATATGGTCCCCCATGCCTGCCAGGAGATATTTCTGAGCAGATAGCCAGGTGTAATCCCTGAGCCCTGCAGGGTGTGGCTCAAAACCAACCAAACAAACAAACAAAAAAAGAAATATACCACAATTGCTTGTCAGGGAATAAGTCTCTTTGATATCTGGTTTTTGTTAGCCATGTTGGGGCCACTCCACAGCAGGCCTGTTTTCCAGATTCTTCTAAACCAGAGCTGTTTTATTATAGCCCCTACGTTTTTATGTTTTGTTATTTTTGTTTGTTTGTTTGTGTTTGTTTTGGGGCCACACTCTGAGTCGCTCAGGGGTTACTCCTGACTTTCAGCTCAGAAATCGCTCCTGACAGGCATGGAATGCTGGGATTCAACCACCATTGTTTGAATTCCAATGGTCAGCTGTTTGGAAGGCAAACTCCCTACCATGGTGCTATTTCTCCAGCCCCAATAGCCCCTAGTTTTTGTTCATTTCTTTTGAACACTCCCAGAGGCTCACAAAGGTTACCCTTGGATCTGTGCTCAGAAATTATTCCTTTCATGTTCCGGATTGATAGCACAGCAGTAGAGCATTTGCCTTGCACATGGCATGTCTCAGGCTCAATGGGGTCCTGAGGTCCAGCATTGATCCCTTAGCAATAATCTCCTACCATATAGCTAATGAAATTCTTGATCCCAGGACTTCTGCTTTAAAACATCATTTCTGCCTCATAAGGGTTCAGCTCTGTTACTAATTTTCAGTTCTGCCACCACAATCTATAGGGGATTCTCCTGACCCTGCTCTCAGGTGTCCTTCCTACTCTGTGTGATGGATTATACGTGGAGTCTAGTTCTCTCTGGACCAGCCAAGTGCAAGACAAGTTTCCTCCTGGCTGTTTCCTAAGTTCAGCACAAAGTTCTTCATTTGCATTTTGCTTAAGCTCCCAGATGGTCGGTCGGCTGATGCCTTGGCACTTGTCTTTTCGCTGACTTCATTCATGATTGTCCACAGAAGTCTGGCATACATCACAAGTTACTAAGTCTAAACTCTGGGAGAAGAATTTTCTGATTTACTAGAAACTAAGTTGCTGGGTCCTTTCCTGTGGATGCAGTTCCATGTGGGTGTTAGTTATAATTACTTTTTGCTGTTCTATCTCAGGTTGTTTTGTTTTGATTAGAATTTTATGCCATTTTGCGGTACTCGGCTTATTCTTGGCTCTGTACCAAGGAGGAGCTACTCCTGACAACAGTAGGCAGCCCAAGTCTAAACCAGAGATTGACCTTGGATCGAACCTGTCTGGAAACCACTAGTTCTGTTTTGAATGTATGTTGGCTGAACTATAGGGATTTCCTGAGCCTGTCACCCAGGATATTTAGAGATGCCAATTTACATAATGACTTTGAAGTTGGTTCCTTCTGAGAGTAGAGATAGAGGACTTGAGTCTCTTTAGGGAAGCAGGAGGTTCCTTCTCTAGAATTAGAACTTGGGTGAGCTTGGGCCCTGACCCCTCCTGTGTGTGCTGCCTTAGAACATGGTGACATTCCACGATGTAGCTGTGAGCTTCTCCCCAGAGGAGTGGCTGTGACTGGATGTCTCTCAGCGAAAAGTCTACAGAGATGTGATGGAGACCTACCAGCACCTGCGGGTCATACTACCCTGGTGTTTAACTTACCTGTTAAACAATCCCTTGGGGAGAATCAAATATCAGTCAGGTATCTGCATTCAATAGGGGACCTGACTTTGCAGTTCCCCAAAGTCAAGCCCCTCCACATTGTCTTAACCTTCCAGGTCTGACTTTCTATCTTAGAGGAGCCCAATTCAGTAACTGTAAATGTCATTCTACAGTGGTAAGAGATAGTACATTGTGTATGCTGTTTGCCTTGGCCTCTGTGCAGCAGATTTGATCCAGGCTGCACATTGATCATATAAGCCTCTAGGGATTGTTCTTGAACCTAGGGCTAGATCTCTGCCTGAACCATGGTGGGTACATCGTACAATTCTCCCAAATGCAAGTCATTTAATTTTTGTAAGTTTGGGGAAGATCGTGACCATACATGGGAGTACTCAGAACTTAGGAACCACTCCTGCCATTATTCTGATCACTTGGAGTGCTAGTGATCGAAAGTCTCTACCAGTTTCCCAATTCCCAATGAGTCCTACTTGATTGTGAGCAAGTTTGAATTACATTTTGCTTATGAGTTATTTAGGGTATCAAGAGATCGGCACCTCCCTGTCTTCTTTGGTTGGTGTAGTGCAGGGAATCAAACCCGAGGCTCCTGTATTCAAAGTATGTTTCCTAATTATATTGCATCCCAAGCCCTACTTTTATTTTGTTGTTTCTTTTTGGCCTTGATTCTTTTGAGATATACCCACCAGAACTCAGGTTTTCATCTGGCTCTGCACTCTGGAGTCAATCCTGGAATGACTTGGTTGTGTTGGGGGATCAATCCCTGATTGTTCCTGAAGAACCTATATGTCTCTAGCCTATATTATCAGTATACTGTCACAATCTGCTTGGTCCAGACACTAAGGGAATTCCAGAAGAATGTGAATTCAATGGATTTGGTGATGAGAAAGAGGCCATGTTCAGAAATTATTGTGAATCTGAATCCAACTTTATTGAATGCTATAGAGATGTTTTAAACAAGACTTTCATGACTGAGACAATTTACATCTGTTTTCTCCGTGTTCCAAAGATTTTAACTTCTTGTTAGCAAAAGCTTATCAATTCATCATGTGTGATCTATAAATTTCATAAGAAAATTTTCCTGGGGACTGGCGAGATAGCATGGAGGTATGGCATTTGGATTGCATGCAGAAGCATGAGCTCTGCTGGGTGTGACCCTAAAACCTACATATATGTATATATAAACCTATGTAGATCAATTTGAATTTATATATACAGAGTGTTCACTGTGGGTTACAAACCTAGTGAAAAATATGTTCCAATTAAAGAGGACAGAAAGGAGTCTCTGTTTGATCCAGATGCTTATCTGGGATCAAAACGGTAATTTTTTTTTGATTTTGGGACACACCTGGTGGAGCTCAGGGATTACTCCTGATTCTGTGCTCAGAAGTCCCTCCTGGCAGGCTCAATGGCTGGGATTTGAGCCACCGTCCACCTTGTGTTGGCTTTGTGTAAGAAAAATTCCATACTTCTGCACTATCACTCTGACCTTCTAAAGGTTAAATATAAATATCTCAAAATTTTTACTCCCAGTTCAGATCCTGGTTGTCAATTCTGATATAAATTAAAAGATTAACTAATTGCCAGGTGTTTCTATTAAGGCTCCTTTCATTTAAAGGAGAAGGGTGTTTTAAGATAGAAGGCATCCTTTAACAATTAACTTCAGTTTGAGTAACAGAAAGCTATTTTTATATATTTATTTATTTTAGATTTTATTCCATATCTGGTGGGCTTCAGGGGTTACTACTGGCTCTGTGCTCAAAAATCACTCATGGCAGGTTCAGTAGACCATATGGGACGCTGGTAATTGAAACTAGGTTTGGTCCAAGTTGTTTGCATACAAGGAAAATGTTCTACCTCTGTGCTATTTCTCCAATCCTTACAAAGTTATTTTATTCATTCATTCATTCATTCACTTATTTATTTATTTATTGTATCGGGGTCACATCTAGCAGTACTCAGGCTCTGAGCTCAGAAATCAGTTCTGAATGACTTGGGGGACTATATGGGATATCGTGGCTCTAACCCTTTTCATCACATCACAAGGCAAAAGCCCTACCCGCTGTATTATTTCACAGCCCCAGCCCTTAATTTCAAGACATTATGGAATCTTGTCATTCTGGCAGTGTTTGCAGTTACCTCTGGCAGAGCAGACAGTGCTCACTTTAGGAGCAGCTCAGGGAACTACAGAGCTTGCCTTGATGGGTGCACATTTGCCTATTGTGAGCCCAGAGTTGTATTATTGCTTCCTGGCAGTATTATCCAGCCCCCTATATTGGACGCTTTCATTGAACATAGCTCATCTCATCTATGTAATAACCAAGATTCAGAAGGAAAGCAGAGATTTGGTTCTTCATCTGCTCCTTCATTTGGCTACTTTCACTAGGGACACAGAGTCATACACAAGGGGAGGGAGTTTGCTGTCCTCTTCCCTGAATATAACCATGAATCATTCCTCTGGGCAGGACAGTGCAGGGTGAAGGCTGTGCTGATCTCCTGGTTGGAAGATGGAACCCTTGGCAAGCTGCAGAGTGGTGTGTTTGAAGCTGAATGTGAGATGAGTCTGAGTCAAACTCTGTGGAGGAGTGTGGTAGTGTCCTGGGCAGTGTGTTGGACTCCTGGATCAGGGATGCATGATCTTTCCTGCTCCAGTACATCTTATTATTGTTTTTTAGAGCAGAGAAATTCTGTGATTTGTGTGAGAAATGGTTTAGGGAGGGGAGAGATACAGTGACTTTGTTTTGATATAATATTATATCAAATGTTTAAACTGGTTTGTGAGTGGAGATGGAAACTTCAATCTCATTCAACACTTTACATGGACCCAGATCTTCACCATATAAGATCAGCGAGCACACAGCCAGAGTAAACAAGAACACTGCCTGGTGAGAGCCCAAAGTAGAGAAAAAAATTTAAAAATGGATATTCAGTTCATTGATTGGGAGGAATATGACAATTGTGAGACTTTTCTTCTGTTTTAGAGCAACATCTGTGATATTTGGGTGTTCCTCTGGAAGGGGAAATTTTGGATATCAGGAAATGATTCATAACTGAATCCTCTGCTATTCTACTGCTCTGGCCCTACTGATGTGTTTTAAATTTCGATATGGTCATTTCCTTTCAGTTGTGCAGAAGATCCCACCTAGCTTTAAGTTATATACTCTTAGATCCTACACTGAGCTATAACCAAACCCTAGTGAGACTGTATTTTATGTTTGTTTATTTAGGGTCTAGAAACCATGATTTCCGTTCCTCTGCTCAGACTATGTTTTACCTCCCTAAACCCATTTCTTGGCTGGAAGTTTACCTGTCTCCAGAGATCTCCACACATGTAGAGAATTGTTTTTATGTGATAGAGATCACATATGAAGGGTGATTTTGAACATAGAGGCTCGGAGGTTACTGGACTAACCCTGTGCTGTTCCATAGGGAAGAAGTACACCTTGCTGTGGCATGAATGATCCTGTGCTATTGGAGCCAGTCTCGAGAGAACTGCCCTGTCCATATCGTGATGGGAATGAGGACTCAAAGGTCATCTATTCAAAGGGGAGTCAGATTGAAAAGAGTGTCCGTATTGTAGAGACCCAGTCTCTGTTTTTGTCCAGTAGCAGGCCACAGACCTCCACAGTTGGGTCACTTTGAGCCAAACATCCAACATGGTTTGCTCCCTCACATCAAGATTCTCACAAGCACATTTACTATGGAGTGTATCCCACCATACATAAGAAGGTGAGTGGGATGTCCCCTGTGCTCAGCAGTGTGATGTGCCCTCAGATACCCCTATTATACTGGATCCCTCTGATGGTCAGTGAGGCAGATTTAGTCTGAGACAACTGTCAAACTGGAATGATCCAAAGGAATTCTGGACAGGATCTAAACGTTATATATGCCCCCAATATGGCAAGGCCTTCAGTTTCTCTTTGTCCCACACTAAATACACGAAAATTCATACAAGAGAAATGCCTTGTTCATGTCAGATATGTAAGAATGCCTTCACTAATTCCATCCTCAAAGCTTATGAGACCTATGAAAACTCATACAGGAGAGAATATGTATTCATGTCCAGAATATGAAAAAACATTTGCTTAATCCTCAAACCTTACCAGGCACATGAAAATTCGTACAGGAGAGAAGTCTTATTCATGTCAGGAGTGTGGGAAGGCCTTTACTCAATCCTCAAACCTTAGCAGTTACACAAATATTCATACAGGAGACAAGCCTTATTCATATCAGGAGTGTGGAAGGCATTTTCTCATTCCTCATACCTTGACAGACACATGAAAATTCATACAGGAGGGCCCAGAGAGATAGCATGCAGAAGGACAGTGGTTCAAATCCAGGCATCCCAGATAGTACCCCGTGCCAGTCAGGAGTGTTTTCTGAGTGTTGATCCAGGACCAATCCCTGTGTGATGGCGGGTGTGACCCCCCAAAAAAATTCATATGGGAGAGAAGCCTTCTGGACTGTGGAAAAGCATTTGCTTAATACTTAAAACTTAACAGACACTGAAGATTCACACAGGAGAGAAGCCTTATTCATGTCTGGAGGATACAAAGGAATTGGCTTGATCCTCAGAACTTAGCATATACATGAATATTCATGCGGGAGAGGAGCTTTATTCATGTCAGGTTTGTGACAGAGTGTTTATTACATCCTCATAAGTTTCTGAGCATATGAAAATTCATACAGGAGAGAAGCCTTATTCATGTCAGGAGTGTGGAAGGGCATTTGCTCTATCCTCAAACCTTACCAGACACATGAAAATTCATACAGGAGGGGGCCGGGCGGTGGCACTGGAGATAAGGTGCCTGCGCTAACCTAGGACAGACTGCGGTTCGATCCCCTGGTTCCCCATATGGTTCCCCGTGCCTGCCACGAGTGACTTCTGAGCGAATAGCCAGGAGTAACCCCTGAGTGTCATCGGGTGTGGCCCAAATACCAAAAAAAAAGAAAATTCATACAGGAGAGAAGCCTTGTTCATGTTAGGAGCGAAGCCTTATTCATGTGTGGACTGTGACAAACCCTTCATTACATCCTCAAACCTTTCTGATCACATGAATTTCATACAGTAGCCTTATTCATGTCAGTAGTGTGGGAAAGCCTTCAGTAATTCCTCAACCCTTTCTGCATACGTGAAAATTTATACAGGAGAGAAGTCTTATACATGTCAGGAATGTGCTAAAGCTTTCATTACATCCTCAAAGTTCATGAGACACATGAAAATTTATATGGGAGAAGAACCATATTCACCTTACACTTTGGCAGAGCCTCCATTAGATCCTCAAAACTTCCTCATCACATGAAAATTCAGATTGGGAGCCAGAGATATAGCAAAGTGATAGGGCATTTTCTTTGCATACATTCTGTCTAGGACTAAAATCTAGGACCAAATCTATTGAGTGTCAGGAGCAAATTCTGGGAAGGAAGTAGAGAACACCACTGTGTGTGACCCAAAAACAAACAAACAGAAGGAAAGAGAATACATACTGGAGAGAGGCCATATTCATGTCAGGAGTGTGGGAAGGCCTTCACTCTGTCCTCAGCTTTTTGTGCAAATGAAAAGTCATACCAGAGAGAAACTCATTCATGCCAGGGATGCGTAAAGGCCTTTACTCAATCCTTAAAGCTTCTTAGACACATGAGTATTCATGGAGAGAAGGCTTTAGTCTTCTTTGGACTGCAGCAAAGCCTTCAATATATCTCAAGTCTAATGAACACATTAAAATTCATATAGGAGATAAGCCCTATTCATATCAGGAATGTGAGAAGGCATTTACTCATTGCTCATAGCTTCTTAGACACATGAATATTCATACAGGAGAGAAACCTTATTCGTGTTAGGTGAGTGTGAAAAAGACTTCACTTTAAGCTTAACAAGTTCTCAGCAGTACATTACTGATTTGTACTGGTAAGATTTACTCATGTCAGAGCTGTGGAATGTCTTTCAATAAATCCTCAAAACCTAATTTGCATAATAAAATACATTCAGGAGTTAAGTATTACACATGTCAGGAGTGTGGAAAGGCCTTTGCTTAGTCCTCAAGCCTTTCTTTGCACATGAATGTTCATACAAGAGAGGAGTGCTATTCATGTCTGGAGTATGGGAAGGCTTACACTTTCTGCTCAAGCCTTCAAAAGCATCAGATAAGTCATTCTGAATTAAGACATGCAGTCCATAAGAAGTGTGGAAAGGTTTTCACTGATATTGTAACAGATTTATAGATATTGAAATGATATCCAATGGTCTGGGCACCTCAGACAAAATGATTGGAATTGGCCATGCAAACCACTGGCTGGAGTTCAATACTACATATTCTGGATGGTTTCTCAAGCCCACAGGTATGGATAGCAGAATCAGGAGTTACATTTGAACATCATAGGGTGTTGCCCTATGAAAATAACTAGAATGAATTTTTAACAAGACAGTATTAACATAAGGGAATATGGCAAGACCTGTTTACTTCTGAACAAATAAGTGCATAAGGAAGCTCATAGTTGAGGCTAGAATATAGCATAGTGGAGAAGGCATTTGTTTTCATAGCAAATAACCAGGGTTTGAACTCTTTCTTATGAAATTTTTTGCCACACCCATCCATGTTCAGTGGTTATTCTTGTCTATGGGCTCAGAAATTGCACCTGGCACGGGGGACCATTACGGAGTACTGGGATACTAAAACAAGAGAATAGGGGTTCGGGAGATAGCATGGAGATAAAGCGTTTGCCTTTCATGCAAAAGGTCATCGGTTTGAATCCTGGTGCCCAATATGGTCCCCTGTGCCTGCCAGGAGCAATTTCTGAGCACGGAGCCAGGAATAACCCCTGAGCACTGCCAGATGTGACTCAAAAACCAAAAAAAAAAGAGAATAACCCTCAGTGGCTTATGACAAAATACCTCACCCTCCATATGTAGATCTGATAGGCAGATTAATATTGAACAAATGAAGTCTGGGGTCTGAGAGGTGCCACTAGAGGTAAGTCATCAGTCTTTCAAACGCTAGTCTAGGACTGACTCTTGTTCGATCCCCCAGTGTCCCATATGGTTCCCCCAAGTCAGGGGTG
>PVKC010033320.1:0-14005 GCA_004027635.1 Crocidura indochinensis
AAAAACAAAAAACAAAAAACAAAACAAACAAACAAAAAAAGAGGTCAAGGTCATAGTGCAAGCGATGTTTCCAAGCATGGGAACAGCTTGTTATCACAACAAAGAGAAATGGAAAGGATATAAAAATCTAGAGACCAAGAGGAGGACTGGATGCTGCAAACGGAAGGGAAAGGAGTAGAGCAGTTGTTTTTTCCTTACTCAGCACAGCATAAAGGCTTGAAGGGAGATCATTTAGTGCAGTCTCTAAAAGCCCACACAAAACAGTGACCTGCTTCAGGGATGAACAACTGACACAAATAAAGCATTCCAGCTTAGAACATTGTTCTTACCCCCCTTAGATTATTTTCAGAGTATCTGAATCATTTTAGAACACACCACCCTAACAGAAAGAAGGACCAATGATCTAAATTTTGTAACTCTTTTTGATTTTTGTATATTAACACAACCCCAAAAACTCATGTTAGTTGAAGGAGATATAAACCTGAGTACGAACAGAGATAGGGTGCTTTGGGGTTTTTTTAGTCGTTCAAGGCTCTGTGCTCACAGGCCCATGTGAGTGCAGTGGACTTAACTGGCACACACTGTGTGCAAGTTAGGTGCCTTAACTCCTGAACTTGCTCTCTGACTCTGAACTCTGATATTTTTGAAGAAGAAACACAATACACTGTGAAGGGAAGCCAGGATTCTGTTCAGGAAGAAATAGGTATCAAGAGGGAATGTTCCAGAAGGAAATGAAGGTATCAGCATGGTTCTAAGCTGCTGCTTCTCTTCCCTTTTGTTGGCTAGATTTCTGAATCGCATAGAGATCTTGGCACAGAGCAGACAATTAACAAATACTAGCATTTGAATTTGAATCTCACTTTGCACAACTCATTAAACGTCTTCTTGAGTGCTCAAAATGCATCCATCTTAGGGATTTACAGTTTTATTTCACAGGGGACAAAAGTTCGGTTAATAAACTTGGAGGAATGATATTCACCCAGAAGAGCTGGGTTTTCTCAAGTTATTTATGAAATGTAAATATGGAAAGGCAAATACTAATTCCACTTGGTCCATTATACATTTAAAAGTTTTTATACTCATATGTCCCTTTTTCCTTAAGAATATGAAGCTCTGAAAAATTAATGTCTGCCAGAAGTTTCTGCCAAGCTTTTCTCTCTCCCTTTCAAGAACACATGGTTACTTATTTAAAAGAGCAGAAAGATAATGGATAGAGTGTTTATACTATGTAAATGTACCATTCATTTTCTCCATTAATTTTTTGAAAAACTTCAAACAGAATGGGAATATATTTTTCTTGACATTTAAATATATACTTATTATTGGGAATGGTACTGGCTAATATTGCCAATTACCTTGAGTTTTCAGGGGGAATGTCTTGGAAAATGTATATATCAGGATGTAATAAAAATGTAAGGCCATTACAGTGGGCCAATACAAGGAGTGTATTGTACCAATATATTTATGTATTGTAAAAGGTCGTGGGTTCAAAGGGCTGCTCTTTTATGTTGGCTTTATTTACATGTGAAATTTTTTCCAAGTGATACAGGGAAATGGATACCATATGCTCTCCAGCTGTTTTGTTCTGACAGGAGCCATTAAGAATATTCTATGGAAATAGATTCTGTCTAAGTCTTATGAAAACACTTCTTTTCACAGAAGGGTCTAGAAATTGAAGAAGGGGCTTCGATATTGGGTTCGTTGTCTGTTGGCTCATTCAAAAACCTATAATTCTTTTATTTTTTAGGCTGAGTGAAATCCATGCTTTTTAGTCTGTGGCTCTGACTACTGAGGGAAATTCCTGCTGAGGAAAAATAGCTTGTTTAACAGGTCCTTACCAGAATGTGCCCAAGATCACTACATCAAAGACTTGTGTCATATAGGCTTTATTTTATTTTATTTTTTGTACACACAAAAGAAATAGCTCAGTATATTACTTCTAAGCTGGGTGAATGTGTATCCTAAGAAAAATACTATTAATATTTGGAAAGATTTTATTTCCAATTTTAAAATTCTATAAAAATTTTACTCTTGAGGCCAGAGTGGTGGCACAGTGGTGGGGCTCTTGCCTTGCACATGGCTGACCCAGGATGAACCTTGGTTTGATCCCTGGTGTCCCATATGGTCCTCTGTGCCTGCCAGGAGTGATTTCTGAGCACATAGCCAGGAGTTACTCCTGAGCATCACTGGGTGACCCAATCCCCCAAAAAATCACTCTTATTTTTTCATCCCAAAACCGTTTTCTGTTGCAACAATTACACATGCAAATTATATATATAATTATACAAATACTATCAAATGCATGCAAGGCACAGTTTTCCACTGAGTAAAATCCTCAGAATCTTCACCTCCCAAAATTTTCCTTATCCCCCAATTCTATTCGTAGAATAAAAAAAACAAACAGACAAACAACCTGGACTATAATGAACTATACAGAATTTTCTGAAGTTGAATGTATTTTCTGAAAATAATGCACCAATATTTCCTATCTTGATGTTGAAATGCTTGTTTTTTGTTTTTGTTGTTTTGTTTTTTGTTTGTTTGTTTTTGGATCACACCTGGCGACATTCAGGGGTTGCTCCTGGCTCTGTGCTCAGAAATCACTCCTGGCAGGCACAGAGGACCATATGGGATGCTAGGATTTGAACCACCCAGCTGTCCTGGATTGGCTACATGCAAGGCAAACACCCTACCGCTGTGTTAACTCTCTGGTCCCCCATTTGGGGTGTGTGTGTGAATCCTTGTGGTTTTTTTTTTTTTTGTTTGTTCGTTTGTTTGTTTTTGGTTTTGATTTTCTGCTATACCTAGAAATACCCAGGATTCTGTGCTCAGGAACCACTCCTGGACATCCTTGGAGGACCATATATATGCTGGGGATGGAACCTGGTCAGTCACATGCAAAGCAGGCATCCTGTTCCCTATACTATCACTTTATCCCTTAAATCCTTCATTTTCAAACTTTTCTTTAGATTTTTTTTCTCTTTTTTTCTAAGAACTATGATTAGAAAGTTGTTCATGATTGAGTTTCAGGCTTACATTGTACACCACCTTCCACCCATGAACATGTCCCACCCAGTACTGATGTCCCCAATTTTCCTCATACCCGCCTTTCTGCCTGCCTCTAATCCAGGCATTTTACTGAGTTATCTCTCTATCATTCACTCTTTCTCTCTCTTCCTTTTTTTCCTTTTTTAGACACTACTTTGATTTCCATAATTGTTATTAAAGGGGTACTGGACAAATCTATTTATTTCTGTTCAACGCCCAGTTATTGTCCAAAATAATGAATTCCAACTACCATTGTCATAGATAGGGGCCTGTCTCTACCCTGACTGCATTTTACCATTATTTAGGGCAAGCTTTCTATCAAGGACTGGTTCTCCCGATCCTCTTCTCTATTGCTCTGGATATTACCATACTATGTTTTTAACTTTATATCCCAAAAATAACTGAGATTATTCTATGTTTATCTCTCTCCCTCTGACTCATTTCACTCAGCATAAAATTCTCAGTATCCATCCATGTATAAACAAATTTCATGACTTAATTTTTTTCCACAGCTGCATAATATTCCATTGTATAGATTTCTGAATTTCTTTAGCCACACATCTGTTCTTGGGCACTTGGGTTGTTTTCAGATTTGAGCTATTGTAAATAGTGCTGTAATGAACATAGGAGTGCAGAGGATTTTTTGTATTGTATTTTTTTGGGTACCTAGAGTACATCCCTAGGACTGGTATTGCTGGATCATATGGGAGTCAAATTAAGTTTTTTGAGGAATATTCATTTAGTTTTCCAAAAAGGCTGGACTAGTTAGCATTCTCACCAGCAGTGAATGAGAGTCCCTTTCTCCCCGATCAGCACAAGCACCGGTTGTTCTTGTTCTTTGTGATGTGTTTGAATCTCAGTGATGTGAGATGATACCTCATTGTTGTTTTGATTGCATCCCCCTGATAGTGATGTGGAACATTCTTTTATGTGCCTTTTGGCCATCTGTATATCTTCTTTGAGGAAGTGTCCATCTCCCCATATTTGGATGGGGTTAGATGGTTTATTCTTGCTGAGTTCTACCAGTGCCTTGTATATCTTAGATATTACCCCCTTCTCATATAGGTATTATATAAATAGTTCTCTCATTTTGTGGGTAGTCTTTGATCCTAGTCACCATTTCTTTTGAGATGCACAAGCTTCTCAGTTTAATGTAGTCCCATTTGTTTATTTTTTCTACCACTTGTTTAGACAGTGATGTTTCATCTTTGAAGATGTCTTTAGTTTCAGTATTATAGAGAGTTCTGCCTACGTTTTCCTCTATGTACCTTACAGTTTCAGATTGATACCAAGGTTTTGATTCATTTTTATTTGATCCTTTTACATGTTGTTAAATAGAGGTTCAAGTTTGCTTTTATGCATGTACCTGACCAGTTTTTCCCAACATGTTGGTATAAGATTCACTTGGGGAACATTGGTAGAAGGAGGTCAATACTGGTAGTGAGAATGGCCCTGATCCACTGTATATAGGAAATCCAACTATGAGGGACTTTGTAAATCACAATGATTTCAATAAAACATTTTAAAAATATATAACTAAAAGCAAGCTGCTTATTGCTATAGGTATGGAGTAAAGGGAAACCTTGCACACCATTGTTTGGAATATAAACTGGTTCAGTGTTTAGAGAAAAAAAGACCATACATATTAAAACAATAAAACTATCAGATCTCATTGTGATAAATACTAATTTTCACAATTTTTTGCATTGCTATACTTGTCTTCTCTGTATCGTTCCAATTTTAGTATATGCACTGCCGAAGCGAGCACTGTGTTGCTATACTTGTAAAAATTGTCATTACCACTTAAGTGTTTAAAAAACAATATATGGCCTTTCATGCAAAAGGTCATCGGTTCGAATCCCGGTGCCCCATATGGTCCCCCGTGCCTGCCAGGAGCAATTTCTGAGCATGGAGCCAGGAGTGACCCCTGAGCACTGCCGGGTGTGACTCCCCCCACAAAAAGCAATATATGGGGCCAGAGTGATAGCACAGCAGTAGGGCATTTCCTTTGCATGCAGCTGATCCAGGACAGACCAGGGTTCAATTCCCAGCAACCCAGATGGTCTCCCTAGTCTGCCAGGAGTGATTTCTGAGCTCAGATCCAGGAGTAATCCCTGAGCACCATCGGGTGTGGCCTAGAAACAAAAGCAAAACAAAAGCAAAAAAAAAAAAAAGGCAAAAAAGGCAATATAAAATGTTATTTTATGCTTGCCAAGGGTGTAGGCTTATGAATGGGAATCCAGGGACAATGATGAATGAAATTTTATATTGGTGGCAAGATTAGTCTTGAAATAAATGTGTTAACTGCAACTACATAATACATGGTTTTTAAATAATTCATTAAGAAAAACATTGTGGGGTGGGGAAAAAAAGAAAAACATCGTATAATTTGCCAAATCTACGCCTAGCTATCTATCTGAAAAACAAAAATATACCAATCTGAAATTATACATGCATGCCTATATTCATTGTGAAGTGATTTACAATAGACAAGATTTTTCAAAACTTAAAATATCCAACAACAGGTGAGCGATTAAGGATGTGGTACATAAATAATACATTACTACTTAGCGATAAGGTGAAGAATCTTGCTGCAACATGAATAGAATTGTATGGGATCATGTAAGTGAAATTAAGTCAGAAGTGGCATGATAAATACTGATCTCACGCACATATGGAACTAAAGAAACAAAATAATGGAAATACACTCTTTGATGTGTTTCCAAGGAATGATAGGAGAGCTGAGGTTAGCAAGTGGTGGAAGACCACTAAATTGCATGAAAGGAGACTGGGATTTGGATGTGATGTCATAAACATCTTAATAAACTGAACATTTTTATCTTCTTAGAACATTGACCCTCTCAATAATTTTGAGTAAAGTAAACTCTTTTATATAATCAAATGAAGAGTATAAGCAGTTAAAATGCAAAGCAAAATAAATAAATAAATAACTTTTTATTAAGAGATCCCTAGATTTCAGGACAGTAGCTATTTTTTTAATGTTGTAAGTAAAAATTATTTACTTTCTCTTGAAAAAACATATGGAGAGATGGTACAGTGGGTAAAACACTTTAGTGGCATACAGTAAACCTGTGTTGGAGCTCCAGTGTCATATGTCTTATAAATATCTAAGCAGTGCTGTGTAATGTTATTTAAGTGTCACCAAGATCAATGAACACCAAAACAGACATAAGTCATGAGCACAGCCAGGTGTGCTCCTTTCTCAAATAAAAACTTTTTAAAAAGTTGTGTGACATAGCCAGTTGCATTTAAGGCTTAATTCTGCTCTGCGCTCAGGGGTTAATCTTGATAGTGTTCGGGAGACCATGTTGGTATTAGGGATCAAACCATATTGGTATTAGGGATCAAACATGGGTTGGTTATATGCACATGTGCCCTCCTCATAGTACCGTATCTCTGGCTTCCTTTTATTTTTTTTTTCATTTTCCTGTTCAGTAATCCCAGACCACTCATTTTTCTATGTACCTCCAATGCTAAATCCACCCTATCCGAAAAACACTCTTTTATTTTGAAAAATGACTTTATTTAAACGCTGTCATTTACATGGTTTCACAATACATTTCCCCCCAGTTACAAAGTTGTTCATGATGGATTCTCAGTCATATGTTGTACAACACTTTTCACCTGTGCATATTTCCCACATTCTTCATTGATGCTGCCTTTGAGAAAATTTCCTTTGCATCAGTTAGGTGAATTTTCTTTTCTGCCATAAATGGAGGCCCTTATGAGATAGCTTCTCTCAGTTCTGACCTCTTTGAGGCAATAGCTCTAATTCTCTCATAATGTAGTTGCTTTTGAAGTCCAAACCCCTGATAATGCCTAGACTTATAGTCAGACCTTAGAAGGCTCTGTAGCAACTATCAATGCTCTTGTGTTTATCTCACTTCCTGTGTTGAAACTTTCTTAAAAGCAATGTTCATTTTTGAATCTATTGTGTATAGTACTCTCTTTAGCTCAGCATCTCAAAGATACTGGCCCTCAGCAGCTAAAGTATTTGAATGAGTGAATAAATGAAGAGAGGAGGGTAGTAGGGAAGGGGATAGAAAAGGGAGTGGAAAAGAGGAAAAAAGAAGGAAGGAATATGTTAGACTAGTCTTTTCCTAAGTGGGTCCGGTCACGTATATGCCATGGGCATGAGAAACATCCAGATCTCTCAGAAACAATTTGGGGTAAGGGGCATTTTCTTTTTGTTTAGAAAAAATATATTTCCAGGGGGAAACACTGAGGAGGGGGAAATAGGTCTATAGGTATGGGAAATTCTGTAGCTAGACCAAAGAGGCAAATTAAATTCAATCAAGATAAATCTGTGATCAAGAATGGGTCATTCCTGCCACATTTGGGGAATGCTTAACTCTGTTGAGTATTCCAAAGATAGAGTTAATGAGTTATCAAATGTTTTCAGACATATAGAGGAAGCACTGCATACTGAAATATTTTCCTAGATTTCCTACAATGCATCTTGATTTCCTCGTCTGTATAATAAAGAGTTCAGACTGCATGATTGCTAAAACCTAGTACACTTCTTAATTTCTCTGACTGCATGGAATGTCTGCAAATAACAGGGCTTTTTATTCTGAATGACTCAGTATGAAACACTATCATTCTTCTGGATCCATGTCTTTCAATAGATCCTCACAAATTTGTAATTATGAGGCTAAGCTGATTGCTGACACAGAAAAACTCTTTGGCTCTTAGGGCTGATAAATTAGTATTTTCTTAGGAAGATAATGTACAGTTTGGTATTGCAATGGTGGATCTAATTTTCAAGACTGAACATCAGCGTTGGTCCCAAACTGTCCATTTATTTTACTTTTAAATATGGAGTTAATTATGTCCCTATTAGACATTAGTTTTAGGCATCAAGAGAATAAAGGAGGCATGTCTTTGGGATATACTATCTATTATGAAAAGTAAAATGAATTTTTATTTCATTATAAACACAGGTATGGATTTAGCTATGCATGTTTATAAATGTCTTTAACAATACAAAATAATAAGACAATACTCCCAAGCTATAGCCCATTTTAATGTAGTCATTTTCAAACTCTCCCAAAAGTCAATTGTTCTGTTTTTATTTTTTTATAGCAGTAGAGAAAAACTATGCAAAACCAGAAGAACTAATAGCAGAGTCAAAAATTTCTTTTATTGAATAAAAGCCCTGAGGGGCTGATGGGCCCTTACTGAAAACATGACAGGTTCTGTAAGAAGTGAAGGGTAAGGTCAGAGAAATAGCACTATGGATCAGGACCTTGCTTTAAATGAGGCTGATCTTTTTTTGATCCCCATTATTCCATGAGTCTGAATCCTGCCAGGAATGATATCTCAGCAGAGAGACAGTTCTAAGCTCCGAGAACAGCTCAGGTGTACAAAAAACAAGAGCAACCTCAAAGGCACATGAAAAATTGCTCCATATCATTAATCATTGGGGAGCTGCAAATCAAAAAAATAATGAGGTATCATCTCATGCCATAGAGACTGGCACACATCACAAAAAACAAAAACAAAAACAAAAACCCAAGAACAACCAGTGTTGGCGTGGATGTGGAGAGAAAAGACCTCTCATTCTCTGGGATGGGAATGCCATCTGTAAAACATATGAATATTCCTCAAAAAACTGGATATTGAGCTCCCATATGGTCCAGCAATACCACTCCTAGGAATATTACCCTAGGGATACCAAAAACACAATACAAAATTGCCCTCTGCACTCCTATGTTCATTGTAACACTATTTACAATTGCCGGAATCTGGAAAAGAAAAACAAACCAACAGGTTCCTGACAAAAATGTAGCTAAAGAAATTCTGGTAGGGGCCAGAGAGATAGCATGGAGGTAAGGCATTTGCCTTTCATGCAGAAGGACGGTGGTTCAAGTCCTGGCATCCTATATGGTCCTCTGTGCCTGCCAGGGGTGATTTCTGAGCATAGAGCCAGGAGTAACCCCTGAGCACTGCCGGGTATGACCCAAAAACAAACAAACAAACAAAAAACAAACAAACAAAAAAAAGAAATTCTAGTATATCTACAGAATGGAATACTATACAGCTGTTAGGGAAAATGAAGTCATGAAATTTGCCTATACGTGGATGGGTATAGAGACTATTATACTGAGTGAATGAGTCCAAAGGAGAGAGACAACCACAGGATAGTTTCACTCATCAGTTAGATTTAAGAAAAATAAAAGGTAGTATAAGAATAATAACTAGAGACAATAGAGATGAGGGCCAGAAGTACCAGCCCATGATATGAAGCTTACCACAGAGAGTGGTTAATGCAGTTAGAGAAATAACTGCACTAACAATTACTATGACAATGGCAGTGTGAGAGATGGAAATAGAATGCTTGTCCTAAAGACAGGGGATTGTGGAGGAGGGAACATTGGTGGTGGGAAAGTTACACTGGTAAAGGATGATGTACATTGGATGACTGAAAACCAACTACTAACATTTCTGTAACCACAGTGCTTAAATAAAATAATTATCTTTAAAAAACTGAGTGGAGAAACACAAATAAAAATGCATGGGGACTAGGAATTAAGTGGTCTCAGGTGCATCGGTGGAGTTATAAAAGGACAGAACTAAATATCCAAGCCAAAGTCAACAACAGTGGAATCAGGCAATGCATACTTTAATAATCTAAACTTAGAATGGACCTTTTATACTGACAGGCTGTATGGGATGCACTCTGGGAATATTGGTGGGAGGGAGGGTAACACCAGTGGTAGGATTGAAGGACTTTGTAAATCACAATGAATTCAATAAAATAAAATTAAAAAAAAAACAAGAGCAACAATAAAAACAAAATGGTGGTAGATGACTTGAACCTTGACCTGGCAACATGAGGGAGGGTATGAAATCGGAGTGAGAACTTTTCTGAATGTGTTCTCCTACCATCTTTGGAGACAAGACTATAACTTGGTTTCTCAAAAAGACTGAGTTAACTCTGGGCTTGCACTGTTTCTGTCCATAGTGTTGAGAAGTGTGAATGTGCATATTTATAGAAAGTTAGAATGTACATATTTATAGAAAGTTCTCTTGGAGTTGCTTGCTTATCCTTTTTCATTGATGCCTTAGATACTTTCTTAAGGGTCTTGTCAGACTAAAGGAAGGGTAAGGAGACTTACCTTATTAAACATTTCTTAAAAATCAACCAACACCTTATATTAAGATGTTAAGATTATATTAGAAACTATTTCCCTGATCTGGTTCTAAACTTCCTGACATGAAGTGGTCACCAAGTAGCTGTCCCAAGTATGATGTTCGTGGTTCACTGTTCCCCGTTTTGCCCAGAATGACATAATAGCTCACTAATGCTACCCCCTAATTTTGTCCCTCCTTTGTTGCACAAAGGCTTATACATAGATTCAGGGTTGAACTGCCCTGTTTCAAAAGGACACTTCTTAACTAACAGGCAGATTCAATTATGGAATCAGACTCAATATTTTGACAATTTAAAACCTTCTGGCTTCAAGAGTACAGTTCCTGGTGAAACAGCAATTGATGGGCTAGCAAAAAGCATGTGATTATTCAGTCATCTGAAAATGATGCTGCCTCCTCTCACAAATGAGCAAAACCTCTAGAATGAAATTTGAGGGTAATATTCACTTCAAGCTTATTTGTCCATTCAGTATTCCACCTCCTTTCTGAGCTGGATGGTAGTGAGATATGGATGGAGAGTGGAGACAGTGAAAAAGCTATGGAGCAGAGAAGGTTGGAAAAGTAAAGTTTACTCAGTGGGGCTCCTGGACAGTATTGGCAAGCTCTGTGATGAGTTAAAAAAAAAAAAAAAAGAAAAGAAAGAAAGAAATCCACATTTATCAGTTCTAACTGAAGGTGGCGATGTTTTACAGCATTGACCCGAAATTTGGGACAAAGCACGACAAGCCCTGCTCCTTAGTAGGAGAGAAGCAGAAACAGATGGAGGGGGGCGAGGGGGGCTGTAAAACCCTGATCTCCCACCTTCCACGCCCCATCTGCAACTGATGGCTCCCCCAGTACTACTTTATCCTACTTCCAAACATGAAGTTCTGGAGTCACTTCAGAAAAACAGCTTTAGATATTTAGAGAAAGATAATGGGGTATGTTTGTGGGGAGACAAAAATGCTCTCTGGCTGTTTTTTGGCTAAATGTGCCATGCATTCTGTTTTCCATGAGAAACTCTGTGAAGCCTACTCCAGTCTTGTGAGGAACGTGCCTGAAAGACTCCGGTGTGAGAATGGGTTTGGGAGGAAGAGGATTTGCTGGCCAGCAGCCTTGTCTTTCTCTTGGAAAGGGGAGACCCAGCCCCCAACACACAGGGTGGCTCACCACGGTCTGTACTTGCACAGACACCCAGGGCATGTGTGGGAGGGTCTCAACTGGCTTGGGACAGGCTCTGCCTGAGTAGAGGAACTGGAGCCACATGCTTCTGTCCTCCTCACCCTAGCTCTGATTCCAAACACCAAGAAAAGACTTCCATGTGCTTTTACCGTTTCTCTAAGTGATATTTCCTAATGAGAATTCTCATAAAATTTCCTCCACCGGGGCCCGGGAGATAGCATGGAGGTAAGGCGTTTGCCTTTCATGCAAAAGGTCATCAGTTCGAATCCCGGTGTCCCATATGGTCCCCCGTGCCTGCCAGGAGCAATTTCTGAGCATGGAGCCAGGAGTAACCCCTGAGCACTGCCGGGTGTGACCCAAAATCCAAAAAAAAAAAATTTCCTCCACGAGGTACTTAAAAAAATCAGCCTTATCTCCCCTAACAGCATAAAATGTTTTATTTCTGGGGCTGGAGCAATAGTACAATGGGTAGGTTGCTTGCTGACCTATGTTTGATCCACGGCATCCCACATCTCCTGTGAGCCCACCAGGAGTGATCCCAGAGCTGAAGGTAAGTTTTGTCACCGTCAAAAACAAAACAAAACAAAGCAAATCAAAACAAAACAAAACACCCCTGTTCCTATAAACAAAAGGATCTAGGAAAGTAAAAGAGCATGTACAGAAACTGTAGTTATATCCATGACAACATACTTCAAGGGCGGTGGAACCCTGTATATCTTAGGCCAGGGGAATTTTTACTGTGCCTATGCAAAACAAAACAAAACAAAAAACAGCAAAAATTAAATTTTTTCTTTAATATTTTTTTGTAAATGTTGTTGCCTGTTTTTTTTTCTTTTCACTCTCTCATTTTTTTGCTCTTCTTTTTTTTAACCTGTGCTTTGATTCGTCTCTATTTCAGAACCGTGGTTAGTGTTTGATGGTTGTCAGTATTGCTGTGGTGCTTCGCAGGTTTTTTATTTGTTTGTTTGGTTTTATTTTTTGTTTGATTTTTCTTGTATCATTTTTATGTTTTCCTTCCTTTCTCCCCCTTTTTTATTAAAATGAGATTTATAGTCTCTAGAAGGACCCCTCCCGTTTTTTTCTTGTTTTAATTTTTGCCCCCCCCCTTTTTATTTTTTTTCTCTCCTTTTGTTTGCCTTCTTCTTTTTTTCTTTTTTCCTCTTACCTTCAAACAGAAATACATAACTTGAACTATCTTGTTCTGCTTCTCAAAATGAGGGGGAAATAATGGAGGGCACCAAGACCAAACAGTCATATGAACATTGAGTAGAAATAAAAATGATCAGACTTAAACACCGAAGCCAACTACAACAGAAATGATACCCAATCTACAACAGGCTAGACACAGAAGGGACCACTTGTACTAGCAGCCTGGGAAGCAAAGGAAGGGTGATATGGGATGCAGGCTGGGAACAGGGGTGGAGGGAGGACAACATTGGTGGTGGGAATGTCCCTGATTCAATGTCACTGTGTACCTGAAATACTACTGTGAATTATTTGTAAACCACATTGGTCAAAATAAAAATTATTAATATAAAAAATAAAATAAATACTCTTAAGCCAAAAGAAAAAAAACAACAGCAAGGCAAGTGTGTAATGTAGTGTGTTTGCAGCAATGAATTGGGGCTTTCGTTGCTCTCATGTGGATTCAAAGGAGCTCAAAAGTGTTTGGTGGAAGACAGAATGTGCTGGCTTTTCAGCCAGGACCAGCATCTCTGACCCCAGTTTTCTTTGCATCACACCATGTGCCTGCCTGCTCAAACTTAAAATTCTTCCCCAAATGTTTCACTCCATTTTCTTGATTTGACTCACATGGAGCCAATGGAATTGTAGGTATGGTGACAAGAACAGGTTGTAGTCATTTAAAATTCATCAGAACCTAACTCCCAAACCCTCATCTCCTATGGGACTAGAATCTTCAGGTATAAGGCTTCGGTGTGGGCAAAGTTAGGAAAAACTGAGCTTTACGAAAATATTTGTGGGGGACACATTCACCAGTTCTCTGGCATCTATTCTCTGCTCTCTGCTCTGGAGTCACTCCTAGTGGTGCTCAGGGGAACATGCAGTGCTAGGAAATCAGTCTAGGACTCCCATGTGCAAAATATATGCTCAGTCCACTGAATTGTTGCTGATTCCAATAATAATTTTCTTATGGCTAATTGGAATGATGGAAAATAGTCTCAATGTAGACTCATCTTATCTCTGGGATTCTTTGATGTTTGCCAATTCCTCTATTGGCAAAAGGTGGTGATTTTTTTCTAATAGGTTTCATGTACAGAATTGATATAAAACTTGCCCAGACTGTCAAAATCATTGACAGGATGTTAATGCAGTATCCAGGACTAAGGTTCATTCATTCCATAGACCTTTGTTGAATGCCTTCTATGTGCAGAGCTGCAGAAGAGCAAAGGTGAAGGAAACAGGTGAACGAGTCTGTCCTCATGCACCATCCAAGGGTAAAGCAAGTCTAGGGAGTGTCAGGCAATTTGATGGAAACAAGGAGACAATGGGCCAAAGAAGAGATAGACATTTCTTAATGGAAGTGACATGAAGTGAAGGCCTGAGAATGAAAGGAAGCCAATGCACCAGGATCCAAAAGGAGAAATGATCATTCATTTTG
>PVKC010033321.1:0-14001 GCA_004027635.1 Crocidura indochinensis
GTTGACATGTTATTTCAGTTTGGAGTTTTGTGATTTCTGTCATCATGTTTTCTTGGTTCTTAGTAGTGTTCTCTTCAACTCGGTCCATGGTTTCTTTGAGTTCTTTGAGCATCTTCCATATTGCTTTTCTAAAGTCCTTAGCTGAGAGATTGATTAGTTCGTTGGTCATTATCTGGTCATCAGAATTGTCTTCTTCGTTCTCTATGTCTGACGCTGGCCTGCATTGTTTCCCCATTGTCACACTAGTAGTGTGTGTTTTTCTACATGTTGCGGTGGTATTCATTGGGTAAATGTTGTGCGCAGCCAGACACCTCTGGTTCCAGCCTTTCTGGTTTTGTCGATTTGCCTACAAGGGAGTGGAGTCCTCCCTGGATGAGGCGTCTAAAGGATCAAATCTTGGGCCTAGGCACACAGCAGAGAAGACAGTCCAGAGAGAAATGCTGGGCTTCAGTGATCCAGCAGATTCCTTAGTATGATTTTTTCTCTTCTTGTAGCATTGATGTGCTTTCCTTAGAAAGAGCTTACAGCTGCGTAGCGAAGCGGAGCTAAAGTGCTCTTCTGCAGTCTATTATTAGCCCACTCCCACGAGGTCCAGATGACAGCAGAGGACAAAGAAACACAAAGAAAAGACAAGACTCACAGTTCTTAGCAATCAACCCCACTAGGCAGGCGTGGATACGGAGAAATTTTCAGCCTGATGTCACAATCAGGGGACCTTGCTTTACAGAGTATTCGCTCTTGCTGGTTTTCACTCTAATGAGGTGTTCCTGGATGTTTCCGTCCTAGAATGGACCTCTGGGAGAGCAAGTCTTTTTGGAGCCGGTTTGGCCCACTCCCATGAGGTCCGGACGACAGCAGAGGACAAATAAACAAAAAGAAAAGACTAGACTCGGGGCCCGGGAGATAGCATGGAGGTAAGGCATTTGCCTTTCATGCAAAAGGTCATCGGTTTAAATCCCAGTGCCCCAGATGGTCCCCCGTGCCTGCCAGGAGCAATTTCTGAGCACGGGGCCAGGAGTAACCCTTGAGCACTGCCGGGTGTGACCAAAAAAACCAAAAAAAAAAAAAGACAAGACTCACAGTTCTTAGCAGTCAGCCCCACTAGGCAGGCATGGATACCGATGCTTAAATATTGATACAAAAAAGAAATATATGAAGAAGAATGTTTGCTTCAACTCTAGTCACAGTTGCCAATATATAGAGATGATCTAAATCCTCAAAAAGAACAGATGGAAAAAATGATTCATTTATATTATTTATATTTATAGATTGAATACTACTCATCCTTAAAAAAGAAATTCTTCAATGTAGGACAACATGTAGGACAATATGATGCCACTGAAGTATGTAAAACAAAAGGATAAATCCCGTAAGTCACTTTATATTAAGTAGCACAATAATCCAAGTGACATAATTGGTTGCCAGGTGCTGAGGAATAGAGAATTAGTCTGCTAACATAACAACATATAAGCTTAAAGTTTTAGTTGAAATGAGTAAACTCTAAAGTTCTGATGTATATAAAATATTATGCCTATAGTCAGCAAGATAAAGTTTTTCATGAGGTAAGATACCACATTAACTTTTTTATCCATTATAAACTTCATTATAATGTTGAAACAAGGATGTTTGAATATACTGGCATTTTATGTGAATAACTACAATAAAAATAAAAATACAAATATAATAATAAATATATTTTTATTTTCATTTTCAAATGTTTTCAGAAAAGAAAATAAATTACATCCTGAGCACTGTAATAAAGAAAAATGATCAGATTTTATTTTTTTTGAGAAGTATATATTGGCCACTCATTACATTACAAGCGTATAGCAAGGCAATGACTATTTGTAAATACAGAAAAATGTGAGTATATTGCATGAAAGGAGCATAATGTGGTGGGAGAGACAAAATATGAATAACATATATTTGCTTGAAGCATTAGAAAATCTCTGAAAAGAGGGCAAAAATCTAATATAAGATATCTCAAAGGGCCTCTATTTACTAAGGTAAGACCAGGTCTCCCAAGGGGCAGCAGCTACTGATTAATGATGCAGGCAGTTAGAACAGCACACATGCAAACCTGAAGAGGACCTATAAAATTTGAAAATTTGCTACATAATGAAATGCCACATAAAGAAGAACCAAGATAATTAGGGATAGAATCATGATATGAAAGGTTGAATAAAGAGACAGAAAACTGTTCATTTATGTCTTTAATGGATCAACGTCTTTCAAAGTAGAGTTTTTCTATTTTTTAATTATATATTTATTTAAGCACCATGATTACAAACATGTTTTAAGTTGGATTTCAGTCACAAAAAGTACACCCGCCTTCACCCCCTTCCTGCCCCATCTCTAAATGCCCCCAACCCATCTGTCTTCGAGACAGGCAGTCTATTTCTCACTACCATTGTCATGATACTTGTTAATGTAGTTATTTTTCTTAACTGCACTCACCACTCTTAGTGGTAAGCTTCATATTGTGGGCAGATCTTTCCAACCCTCATTTCTATTGTCTCTGGGTATTATTACTATATTGCTTTTATTTGTCTCAATCACAGATGAGTGAGACTATTCTGTGTTTATCTCTCTCCCCCTGACTTATTTCACTCAGCAAAATAGTTTAAATGTCCATCATGCATAGAATATTCATGACTTGATTTTTTCTGATGGCTGCATTCCATTATGTATATGTAAAACAGTTTTTCCTTTTTTATTTAAACATCTTGATTACTGATATGATTGTGATTAAGTTTCAGTTATGTTAAGAACACCCCCCATTCACCAGTGCAATATTCCCACCACCAATGTCCCAAATCTCCCTCCATCCCACCCCACACCCACCTGTACTCTAGACAGGCTTTCCAGTTCCATCATTCATTCACATGATTATGGTAGTTCTCAGTGTAGTTATTTCTATAACTGCATTCACCAATCTTTGTGGTGAGCTTCATGAAGTGAGTTGGAAGTTCTAGCCTTCCTCTCATTGTCTCTGAGGATTGTTGCAAACATGACTTTTATCTTTCTTAAAACCCATAGATAAGTGAGACTATTCTGTGTCTCTTTCTCTACTTCTGACTAATTCACTCAGCATATAGACTCCATGTACATCCATGTATAGGAAAATTTCATGACTTCATCTCTCCTGACGGCTGCATAATATTTCATTGTGTATATGTACCACAGTTTCTTTAGCCATTCGTCTGTTGAAGGGCATCTTGGTTGTTTCCAGAGCCTGGCTATTGTGAATAGTGCTGCAATAAATATAGGTGTGAGGAAGGGTTTTTTGTATTGCATTCTTGGTTTCCTAGCATATATCCCTAGGAGTGGAATAGCTGGGTTGAATGGGAGCTCAATTTCCAGATTTTAGAGGAATCTCCACATCGTTTTCCATAGAGATTGGACTAGACGGCATTCCCACCATCAATGGATGAGTTCCTTTCTTTCTACATCCCCGCCAGCACTGATTATTCTCATTCTTTGTATCATAGTTTCTTTAGCCACTTATTTGTGGTCAGGCACCTGGGTTGTTTTGGATTTTGGCTACTGCAAATAGCACTGCAATGAACCTAGGCATGCATAGTGTATTTTTGTATTGTGTTATTGTGTTCCCAGTGTATAACCATAGGAGTGGTATAGCTGGATCATATGGAAGCTCAATTTCCAGTATTTTTGAGGAATAGCTATATTGTTTTCCAGAAAGGCTGAACTAGATGACATTCCCACCAGTAGTGAATAAGAGTTCTTTTCTCCCCACATCCCTGCCAGTACTGATTGTTCTTGTTCTTTGTGATGTGTGCCAGTCTCTGAAGCATGAAATGGTGTTTTTCATTGCTGTTTTGATTTGTATTTACTTGATTATTAGTGATGTGGAGCATTTATCACGTACTGTTTGGACATTTGTATTTCTTCTTTGAGAAAGTGTCTCTGTAGTTCTATCCACCAGCATCCCATATGGTCCCCCCAAGCCAGGAGCGATTTCTGAGCTCATAGCCAGGAGTAACCCCTGAGCGTCAAATGGGTATGGACCAAAACAACAACAACAACAAGAAGAAGAACAACAAAAGATTTATCTAGGCCCTTTCTGCATTCCTGATGTATGTTTTCAAAGCTGTAAATTTTCCTCTTAGTTACCCTTTTGCTGTGACCCACAAATTCTGATAATTTGTATCTTGTTTGCAATTGTTTCCACCAATCTTTTGATTACCTCTCTTATTTCATCTCTGACCCACTGATTATTCAGTGATCTGTTTAATTTCCAGGTATTAAAGTTTTTCTTTTTTGTATTTCACGTTTTATTTCAGTGCATTATGATCTGAGAAGGTAGCTTGTACATCTATCCTCTCAAATTTGTGGGGTTATGTTTTATGGACCAGCATGTGGTTTATCCTGGAATATGACTCATGTACATTGGAGAAGAATGTGCATTCCGTATTTTTTGGGTATAGAAAGCTCTGTCTCTCTCTCATACATATCTACTAGGCCACTTTCTTCCATTTTTCCTTTCAGAGCTAGTATATTCTTTTTTTCTTTTTGAACATTTTATTTATCTATCTAATTAACCTGGGAAAATCGACACGTTTACCAAATAAATCAAACACGTCTACAGTAGAAAAGACAAAAGAGGAGTTTTCAGGGGACAAGTGCAATTCTATTTATTGACCATTGGCTTGAGTACTATTTGTCTCATAGGAAGTATCATACTCAAGAAGTTGGAGTTGAATCAAAGTTTCATAAAGGAAAGGGTACCTCATTAAACACTGGTGTTAAAAATGAGGTTTTATTATAAGTCATGTGATCATAACAGGTTCTTGTAGACCACAATAATTAAAATGTAACAAGTATTCATGTACGTAACAACATTTATGAGCTTTTTTATTTTTTTCAGTTTTTAAAATAATTTTTATTGTGTCCCATATGGTCACCAAACCCACCTGAAATTATTCCTGAGTATAAAGCCAGGAGTAACCCTGAGTGCCCCTGACTGTGGCCCAAAACAAACAAACAAAAAAAAAGAAAAAAGAAAAAGAAATAGTTGTTTATAAACTGTTTATAGATATTTATAATTCTTGGACACTTTCCAATTTTCCAGTTATCAACACTTTTTTGCTATGTATATTATTGACTTAAAATGTTTTAACTATCGGGGCCCGGGAGATAGCATGGAGGTAAGGCGTTTGCCTTTCATGTGAAAGGTCATCGGTTCAAATCCCGGTGCCCCATATGGTCCCCCATGCCTGCCAGGAGCAATTTCTGAGCATGGAGCCAGGAGTAACCCCTGAGCACTGCTGGGTGTGACCCAAAAACCACAAAAAATGTTTTAACTATTTATTATTTAATTTCAAACATCATAATACTATATTCATATAAACATATACATATGGGTACACATGCACTTTATAATTCTCCACTGCCTTATATTTCAATTTTCTTTTCTTGCTGTTTTATACATTTTATTTGCATTTTAGTTATAAATTTATGTGCTCCTCTCAAGCATACTCTTTACCATATCAATTAAAAATTTGCAATCAAATTTCTATACTCATGGAATCTTTTCTGATCAGAGGAATATCCCTATACTCTATTCTTTGAAAAATATATGCCATTTTCATCAACTTGTTTAGATTCTGAATCATAGTAAAGGAAAAATACTGTACACGAATCTATGGGTAAGATATTTGAAAGGTTTTAAGATGCTTCTTTATTTACTCATTGTTAAGAATCCCCATAGCTCACAGGCTGATATCTGTCCTTTTCTCCTGTCTATCCCACTATGGGAGGAATCTCTAACCATTTCAGATTTCTATAACATGTAAACACTTGTTCACAAAAAAACATTTACTTTTATTTTTTTAGTTGATTCAATTTCAGATATACTTTACACTAATTCATAAATAATGATACTCTCTTAGGAAGTCAGTGCCAGTTCTGACTACAACCTCCAATTCCATATTTTCCTCTTTTATGAAAAATGAATTCCAAGTGCTGGCATGTGAACAGCACCTTTGTTAGTTTTCTATTGCCATTATAATAAATTGTAGCAAATTTAGAGGTTTAGAGTAGCCATTAATCATTATTTTGTTTCTCCACTAGATTTATTAGTCTGATGCTTCTATAGGTCAAAAGTTTGGTTAGGATGGATGGATTCCTTGCTCTCAGGCATTTGGGATCAAATGCAAGTCCAGGATTTTATTGCTTTCTGGGGACTTTGTACACCAAGGTACCCATGCTTTTGCTATCAGTCAGGTCATTGCATGTCAGCTTGTTATCTCCATCCAAGTTTCAATGGCATATCGAGTTCTGGTCAAATCTTGGATCTGCCTGGCTTCCTCAACCCTTTCACCTATTTAATTTACTGCTTTTATGAGTTCTTGTAATTACACTGTGTTCACAGACAACCCAGGATAATTTCCCAATCTTAAAATCAACCATCTAAAGGTTGCAATTAGAGTGAACTACCTAAATTGCTCTTTAAAGTCTATTTCTATGTTCCACAATACAGAAAATAGGAGAAGTCATTTAAACTAAAGTTTTCCTACATTGGTATCCTTCCCAGAATACATGGAAGGGAATAAGATAAAGAAAGGTAAGATGTTTACTGTAGAGAACTGAGTCATTCATTTCTTAACTACAGATAGGAAAAATAGTGTAACTTACTACAAATGATGAAATTATGGAATATGCATTTAAATATGCTATAAAAGATTTAATGTGTGCAAAAATTAGTATTTTCAAATATCCCAACAAGATTCATATGGCTACAATTTTAGCAGTTTTCAAGCAAAAACACAAGAGTTTGTAAACTGTTTCAAGAAAATAATATCTTTGGTGCTATTAAAAAATTAAGAGGGGGACTAAAGAGAGGTGGGCTGGACGTTACAGCCCACCTCATTAACCTCACCACAAAGTGATGAGTTTAGTTAGAGAAATACCTACATTGCGAACTATTCTAACAATGAATGTATGAGGGAAATAGAAAACCTGTCTAGAGTACAGGTGGGGGCGGGGAGGGGAGGAGGGATATTTGGGACATTTGTGGTGGGAATGTTGCACTGGTGATGGGGGTGTCATCTTATATGACTGAAACCCAACCACAATCATGTTTGTAACCAAGGTGTTCAAATAAAAAATATTAAAAAATTTAAAAAATAAGAAGGGGAATATAAATTGGTCTGACCACTATGGGAAAAATGGAACTTCTCAAAAATAAAAAAAAAGATATGCTATATGATGAACCAATGTAACTTCTCTGTATGTGAAAAAGGATTAAGAACAGAATTTATATTCACTCTATGTTTATGATAGCATATTCATGCAATCAGAATATAGAAATGAAAAAAGGCTTATCAACAAAGAATCAGTCCTTAATCATCAAGTTAGAAATCACAGTTCCTAAACATATAGGTACCCAAAAAGGGCTACATGTATTAAACGGTTGCTAATGGATGTGAAGAAAGACATCAGTAGCAACTCAATAGTAGTTGGAGACTTCAACATTGCTTCATCACCTCTTGATATATCAACCAGACTAAAACTTAATTAGGACATACTGACTTTGAAGAAAAAAATGGAATAGAAGGATTTAATAGATTTATCTAGGGATTTTCATCCCCTCAAAGCCTAATACACATTCTTCTCTAGGAAACATGGGGCATTCTCTGAGATATAGCACATTCTGGCCAATAAACATACCTCTATTAAATCAATAAGATAGAAATTGTATCAACTATATACCCAAAGCATGATGCACTGAAAATACAAGTTAATTACAAATAGAAACAAAAAATATAACTTTAACACCTAACAGTTAAGCAGTTTAATAATGAACAACCAGTGGGTCAGAACAGAAATGAAAATATTCCTTGAAACAGACTGAGGACACAATCTATCAAATACGTGGGACACAGCAAAAGTATTATTAAGAGAAATATTTATAGCCTTGCAAGCATTCATCAGGAAGGAAGTAGGACACACATACATAATTTGACTGCATAGCTTAAGAAATTGGATAATTACCAATAAAGCAAACTAAAAGCAGGCAGGAGGAAGAGAATTGTTAAACTTACAGTAGAATTAATGTGCTAGAAACACAAAAAACAATTTAAAAGATTGATGTAAGCAAAGTTTGGTCTAAAAAATAAAGCTTGATAAACCATTAACAAGGCCACGAAAAAGAGAGAACATTAATAAACCAGATCAGAAATGAAAGGGGGTAGCATAACAGATACTACAGAAATTAAAATAATAATTATAAATTAGTTTGAGAATCTTTATGTTACAAGACAAGAAAATCTAGAAAAAATGATAAATTTGTGGACTCCTATAACTCCTGTTGAACCAATATAATTTGGAATAACCTATCATCATAGAGAAAATTGAAATGCTACTTAAAATTTGTCCCCAAATCAAAACCTAATCTCAGATGGATTCACTAGTGAATTCCTTTTAAAGTGAACCTAGTGTCAATTCTTTTCAGGCTCTTCAATGAACTTGAAGAAACAGAAGTATCCCCAAACAGTTTCTATGAAGTTAGCATCATCCTGATATCAAAAGCAGACAGAGACACTACAAAAAAGATTTACAGACCAATATCCTCATTGAATATAGATGTAAATATCCTCAATAAGATACTGGGAAATATAATCTAACAATTCATCAAAGGGCTATATGCCATGAACAAGTAGGATTCATCTTGGAGACACAATGGTGGTTTAACATTTGCAAGACAATCAACATAATACACCATGCATCATATCATAAAAAAAGAAAAATATTGAGACCAGTTTTATAACACAGCATAGATAGGTGCTTGGCTTGCACACAGTTGACCTGGGTTTGATCCCTAGCATCTCCTGCCTGATCCCCAGAGTCAGCCAGGAGCAATTTCTGAGGGCAGAGTGAGGAGTAATCCTGAGCACCACTGGATATGGCCCAAAATAAAAATAATTATGATCATAGCAATAGATGTAGAAAAAGTAGCAAGATCCAGCTCCCATTTGTGATAAAAAAAAAACTCTTTTTTTTTTTTTGGTTCTTGGGTCACACCTGGCAGTGCTCAGGGGTTATTCCTGGCTCCATGCTCAGAAATTGCTCCTGGCAGGCACGGGGGACCATATGGGGCACCGGGATTCGAACCGATGACCTTTTGCATGAAAGGCAAATGCCTTACCTCCATGCTATCTCCCGCCCCCCCCAAAAAAAACTCTTAATAAGATGGAATTAAAGGAATTTTCCTCAATATTGTTAAAGCCATTTACTGCAAGCCCACAACAAACCTTATACTCAATGGACAAAAACTAAAAGCCTTTCCCCTAAGATCTCCAAAAGAGAAGTTTGCCCACTCTCACCACTTCTATTATTATAATACAAGATATACTTGCAATAGCATTTAGGCAAAAATATATTAAGGGCATTCAGGATCTGGAAAGGAAAAGTAAAACTCTTACTATTTGTGATGACATAAAACTATACTTTAAAAAAATCCCGAAGTTTCGACAAAAGGCTCAGAACAATCAACTTTTATAGTAAAATTGCAGGCTACAAAATTGATAAGCAAAAATCTATGGATTTTTATATATGCTAATAATAAAAGAAGAAAGAGATATTTAAAAGAGAAATAACATTCACTATGATTCCTCAGAAAATCAAGTACCTCAGAAGCAGCTTCACTAAAGAAGTGAAAATCTATACAAAAAACTAAAGACACTAAAGGAAGAAATAAAAGGGAAATAGAAACACATCTTCTGTTCATGGATTGATAGGATTAACATCATTAAAATGGTAATACTTCCCTAAATTTTGTACAGCAATATTTAATTAATTAAATTAATTAATATTTAATAAAAATTGTAATGCAATCCCTGTGAGGATTCCTGTGACTTTTTTTAAAGATTCATATGGAACATCCACAAATACATAAAACAATCATTTGGAAAAAGAAGATGAGAGGCATCACTTTCCCCAACTTCAAACTGTAGTATAAAGTAGTAGTCATTAAGGCAGCATGGTCTTGGAATAGACTTGAGTATCCTGAGATTGACCCTCAAATATGTGGTCAATTATTCTTTGATAAAGGAGCAAGAAATATGAAGTAGAGCAAGAAAATATTCTTTAACAAGTGGTGCTGGAAAAACATATCAACTTCATGCAAAACAAAATAAATAGTCCAGACCTCATTTTAGTGTTGTACACAAGAATATAATCAAAGTTGATTACAGACCTTGACATCATACCTGAAGACATAAGGTACACACATGAAAATGTAGGCAGAACACTCCATGACATTAAAGCTAAAGGCATCTTCAAGGAAGAAACACCACTGACGAAACAAGTGGAAGCAGATAAACAAATGGGACTACATTATAGGGAAAAGCTTCTGCACCCCAAAGGAAAGTGAGTAGGTTACAAAGGCTGCCCACAAAATGGAAGAAACCATTTACCCAAAACTTAGCTGAGAAGGGATTAATATCTAAGGTATAAAATACTGGTAGAAAGCTTAGAAAGAGAAAACATCTAACCCCATCCAAAATGCCTACCAATGGATAAAAATATATGGTACATATACATAACAAGTTTTGAGAAAGAAGACACATTTCATTTGCAACCAGTATGTATGTATTTTATAGATATATGCTAAGCAAGGTAAGTCACAGAGAATGACGAGTGTTGCATGAAATCACGTATGTGTGGATCAAAAAGAGTTAAATGTGCAAAAATATAAATGGTAGTTATCAACAAGAATGATGATGTTTAGAGAAACAAATTTGTAATGAATAGTAAATAAATCAGAGTTATATTATTGTCTTTTTGAGGAGAGGAGTTCAAAGCTAGAATTGGCCAAGGGCTACTCCTTATTAAGTTCACCTGGTAGTCACAATGTGACGCTGAGGACTAAACCCAGGTTTCTTGTATGCAAAGCATGTGCTTCATTCCCCTAATCATCTCTTCAGCACCTACTTCAAATATCTCATATATAGAATAACAAGCACTTACCTATCTATTTTTTTAAAGAGAAGAAATTCAGAGCTTCTGAAAAGTTGGTAATATAATGTGTATTTACAGATTTCTTTCTTACTGAAACAGAACAAAATTGCAAGAATGAAGTGGTGCCAGAGCCCGGGCCATTCTTGGACTCTGCTTGATGAATAAAAGTTAGAACAACAACAACAAAAAGGTGATGAGACAGTGGTCAACTGGAAAAGTAGTTCATAAAGATAAGGACAATACTGGAGAACACAAAATTTCAGATCTGATGGATAGAATAAATCACTGAGCCAATTTTGGTCATGAGAAAATTACATCAAATAAAAACAGACAAGAAAGAAGTAAATACAATGCAGAGAGGTCAATGAATAGTAGTGACTCATATATGAATAATTAGGTTTTAGTCCAAAGAAAAACATATGAGCAATAAGAATAAAAGATAATTTAAATTTTTAAATAGAAAATGCTTCTAAAATTAGCTGTTACTGCTATCAAAGGCATTCATCATACATGTAGCAGAAATATTTACTGGTAAAAAATGAAGAGCAATTTGACACAAACTAGTTAATTTAAATAAAAGTAACAAAAATAAATATACTTTCCAATTGAATGTAAACTATTACAAATATTTAAAGTAGAATATCCATAATATTAAAGTCTGTATGCAAAAATTATATGCATGAAATTATTAGTGTATAAAATGAAAAGAACTTTCAATACGTTAGACAGTACAATTCACTGTAAATATAGATATGCAATTCTAAGTATATGAATGGAGAAAAATATGTTTAGTCTTATTTTGGAAGAATTTTCATGATCATTTCTAAAAAATTCTGGCATTTCGATTGGTAAGGATAAAAGCGAATGGCTCTTCCCAATATGGTTAAATATTGTTCAGTTTCTTGAGGCCTTAAATAGAACAAACCAAAGAAGGATAGTTTATTTTATTTTCTTCTAAACTTCCTAATTTTCATTCATCTCAGACTGAATTATACTACAAATTTTCCTGGCATATCAAGGTGTAATCAGCAAACAGATATTTGTTGTTGAGCACGTGTTTATACAGTTTTCATCTGTACATCTATCTAACCTATTTTTGACTGGTTTGTTTCTCTGGAAAGACCCCTAAGCCTGTCAGGATTGATCCCTGAACAAAGAGCCAGGAATGCACGCTTAGCACTCCTGGGTGTGGTGTGGTGTCATTCAAAATAAAATAAGTGGAAATGGCTATATAATTTCAAACAGAAATTATTGGGATATACAAAGACGAAAGACTTGATAAAATGAAATGGGATTAACACTTCAGGAGATCAAAACCCTCAACATATGTGTTCTTAGAAAACCATTCAGTAGTAAAGTAAAATAAGTAAAGGCAAAAACTGATAGATAAATAAACTACCATGGATTATTATTTAGATTATTTCATTCAATAAGAGCAGAAAATGTGAGGAAACCACATTCTGGGTCACAAAGATAAAATCTTAATGCAGAAATTATGTAATGACTGTTACAAAAATAGTATCAATATTAAATTAGTAACAGAAAGTTCAAAAAATCCACTTGGAGAGTAAATTGCATACTTCTTAATAACATGAAAACAAAAAAGTCATCTAAAGAAAAACATTCTTAAATATATTTTAGTAGTCTAAATCTTATATTTCATACATACAAAGCATACATTTTACTGAGTCACATCCCTAGACCTAGAATTTAAAGTATACTTTGAACTAAAAGGAAACAAAACACAATTCATCAAAACATATGGGATATAGTACTTAGAGAGTAGTCTCTGGCATAGGAATTATTTACATATATTTTTTGGGTTTTGGGTCATAGCCAGCAGCGCTCAGGAGTTACTCTTGGCAGGCTCAGGGGACCATACAGGATGCTGGGATTCAAACCACCGTCCTTCTGCATGCAAGGCAAATGCCCTAACTCCATGCTATCTCCCCGATCCTGTATAGTAATTATATTGGAAAAAAATGAATGTTCTAAACTCAACTCTCTAAGTTTCCGTTTAGGCCACTAGGGAAAAAAAAGAGAAAATTATGACAGGAAGCTTACCCCAAATAGTGTGAGTGCAGTTAGAAAAATAACCACACAACTATCATGACAATGATAGTGAGAAAGAGAGAGAAATAAATAATAAATAATAATAAATAAGAAAGGGAGAAAGAAAAGAAAGGAAGGAAGGAAGGAAGGAAGAAAGAGAGAAAGAAAGATAGAAAGAAAGGTAGAATGCCTGTCTCAAAGAGAGGCAGAGAGTGGGGGAGGAAGTAAATGAGGGACATTGGTGGTGAAGGGTGTGTGTACATTTTTATGACTGAAACCCAACTACTGAAATGTCTATAACCTGGATTCTTAAAGATATTAATTTTTTAAAACACAACTGATCATTTAAACCAGATTATCATTTCTAAAATGAAATTCTTCTAGTTTCTCTTTGCTTAAAAATTTTTGATGACTTTCTATTTCCTTCAAGATAAGTTTCAACACCTCAAGGCAGATAAGACAAATTACTTCATGCTCTTACACCAATTCTCTTTTTCAACCTCTTGACTTACAACTCTTCCATAATTATCTTTTATTCAACTATTCTCCAATTGAATTTGGAAAATTCCAATTCTCTAATTGAAATGAATGCAATTCTCAGATTACATCCAATATGGTTCCCCCTAGACTGCCAGGAACAATTTCTGAGAGCAGAGAACACCAGGAGTGGGCCCAAAATAAATAAAAATACTCCATCTGAGTATAAAGAATTCAACCATTCCTTACACTGTCTGCTACAGAACACATATAAAGCAAAGTGACTTAAAAGAAAGTGGGACTAGGGGCCTGGGAGATAGCATGGAGGTAAGGCGTTTGCCTTTCATGCAAAAGGTCGTCGGTTCGAATCCCGGTGCCCCATATGGTCCCCCGTGCCTGCCAGGAGCAATTTCTGAGCGTGGAGCCAGGAGTGGCCCCTGAGCACTGCCGGGTGTGACCCAAAAACCAAAAAAAAAAAAAAAAAAAAAA